>JAPFRW010000263.1:0-49730 GCA_030778065.1 Akanthomyces uredinophilus
GTATAAGACCTATCTAGTACTTTGATAATAATAAGTATAAGAAAAACTATAGTTAAAGTAGGCCTACATTAGTACCTTACCATATAGGGTATAGTTACTACCTAGGTAAGAACCTATCAAGACTGAAGGGACTAAGAATGCGCTTCGGGGTTGGAGCTGTATTGTTACCGAGGAATGCCGGGCTGCCAATCTGCCTACGTGCCTCTACCTCGTGTGTACGTGTAAGAGGGCGTCGTGGCTGAGCTGGGCGGGCTACGTAAGGCAAGGCAAGGTATGCCGCCCATCGGCGTTGCTGTTGGGGTGCCGCCTTGGACTAGGTAGCCCAGGCCATTGATTCCACACTCCGTTTTCTAGCTTGGTGTCAGTAGGCACACTGCCATTCTGGTGCCGGGAAAATCTGGCAGATGGGCATACAGTTATGCGTATTGCTGTCGCGGCAGCGTTGGACTTGAAGCTAAGCCCCAGGTCACTTCCCCGCTGTAGAGGTACCAGTAGCCTGCTGACAGCTGCCTGTTTCAGGGTCTATCGACGTCATCGGCTGGCCCCCCTACGGCACCCGGCAGCCAGGCCAACTTGGCCCACCATAAAAGTCTGCCTGGTGGCTGGCGCCAGTGCAGCTTGAATTCAACATAGGTACGTGGGTACCTAACTAGGTGGTACCCTGCACAGCTTTGCATCCCCAACGCCAACATGACATCATCCCGTGGCTCGGATTTCAACGTCTTTACAAACCCCAAATGCAACAAAATAATTTGTAAAATAGAAAAAACTTGCCGCGCTGCCTGTTCTTGCCCCGCGACACTGAGTTAACAGGCCGCCATAAAGATCCAAGACAAATGCGCATCAGATGTACCAACATGGTCAACGTCTAGCTCTGTCCCTGCGTCACGCCACTACTGCAGTCACACCACTTGTACCATTTAGCACCATGCAGACGCATCTTCACCGTCTCTATGCCGTCGCTCGATGCCTCTATATCGTTGAGGCTGAACGGGCGCTTACACGAGGACTCTATACCAACACGGGGTCGACAAAGGCAAATATGCTTGATGCTCCCGCAGTTCTGTAGCGCCACCTATCTGTCTAAATGTTTGTTCATTTTCCCTTGTCAGATTTAATAGGACGCCGGTGGTCAGTGGTCCTTTACAGGGTTCGCACTCTTTGCGTCACAGCTGTCTCTGTGCTGTCGCTGATCCCAAGGACGCAAAATGCGCACACCAAGCATCAACCTGTACAGCGGCGCCGATGCGCCGTGCACCTAGGTGGAGACCATGGTCTTTGTGTTACGATGCTCTGGTCATGCTTTTCGTAAGACGTTTCAGAGCAGTCCAGCTTGTGCACTCATATGTGCTTCTGCGTGAGCAAAGTAAAAAAGCAGCGGCACTGACGCAGTCGATTAACTGTCGATCGACTGCCAGCCAATCGTTGCTCAAATCACTACAATTCGATAATGGGACCAAACTCTTGAGATTATCGTCATCTGTGCGCTCTTTTTTTTTTTTTTTTTTTTTTTCCAGTTGCCGGAACAAGTTCGTGGGTGTGTATTGATGCTCTTCGACGCAGAAAGCCGTTACGTAGGCTGGTGCCCTCGCAGCGTTCGGTAGAGGGATTACGAAGCCAGTACAGGGACAAACACGAGCAAAACAGCACATGAAAAGATTGCATTTTGAGAGCAGATCAGGCTGTGCATATTTTGGATTGCACAAGTTGATGGGAGGCGGCCGCTATCCCACAACTGGACAGGGCTCACCCCAGCACTTATCCCAATGTACCATGCCCGACTCCCAAAAACTCTTCAGCTTCGACAAGATGACCAACGGATGCACAGCAAAGACGTTCTTTGCAGCATCTTCAAGGCATTGGCAAATGAATGCCTGCTCAGCAGTGGTGCCGCCATCCGCGAGGGCACAGCCAACGACCGCCAGCGGCCAGTTCAGAGCATCCCTACAGTGCTCCAGTTCCCACGCTTGCGCAAGTATCCTGACCAGGGATCTGCGCCGCTCAGCCTTATCTAAAGAGCCCAATCCAGCTCCCTGAAGAGCCATGATGCCGAACAAGCCGACTGCAAGTTGGTATATGCTTGCCATAAGGGGTACCTCTGATCTGTCAGGCAACTCGTAAGAAGACTCTATCCAGTTGAGGGGTCGGAATGCATCGATGCGTTGTATGATGGCGAGTGCGCCCGCCAGGTGCTCAGGTGATTGGTCGGAATATATCTCAACCCGCAGCGTGTTTATTTCAACAATTCTTTCGAACAATTCCGTGGGACAGGGAAAGCTCGGGTGAAGTATATCACCGTAGAAAAAGAGGAGCTCCTCTGTCGTAAAGTACGATACGCCAGTAATCTGGTTGTTCGGCGGGCCAACGGAATTGGCCAGGACAGATTCCCTGGTTCATGAGTCAACTCTCGTCGAACTTAAAGGAAGTCTACTTACATTATTATCCCTTTCGAATTTTTGACCAGGCCCGGATGTCCCTGTGCGAACTTGGCGCCCCCGCAGAATCTCAGCAGGGACAAAAACCCTTCCGTGTGGTGCTTCCAAATTGGGGTTTGCAGCATTAGCTCGACGCATTTGATGCCCTGGATCCTGGTCAAGACCCTATTTCTAGCTGCAAAATTAGACCCCATCCGTGCCATTTCGTGATTGATGCAGGTAATTTGGTTTGATATGCAGGTGTATAAGCGTTCCCATAAATGTTTCGTATGATAGGCCTCGCTAGGCCGGGTCACACTACCCCGGTCCTGTGATATTTGTGTAATACGGTAGGCGAGGATAAAGGCAATGAATGCATCGTAGTTTGCCTCATTCGTTCCTATAGGTCTGTGATACTTGATTGGAATTGCTTCAAGTTTTGAAATTTTGTCCAGGAGACATGTGTTGACTAGTTACATAATTAGCACTTGTACTCCTGATGGTATGGCGACGACAGAAATAATTAGAGAAAGACTTGCAGTAGAAGACGGCTTCTGTATAATACCAATCTGGAGGTCGAATTTCTGCGGGCCGAGTGACGTCTTGACCGTGCCGAAGTGGCCATCTGCGCTGGCGGCGCACAGTTAGAACTTCCGAGGCGGGTGACAGTAGCGCTGACGCTTGAGACTGTTGAGCGTCGCCAGCTGAGGAGCTGCTTGGTGATGTGGCATCGGAGGGCGACTGTCCATGTTCAGACATTCCCCATGGCTGGGGTGGCGGTGACAAGAGGCCAGAGTAGGCATAGCCGTGTTGAGCGGAACGCCGACAAGCTGATTGCTGTTCGCTGCACTTGAGGTGGTGGGCGCTATCATGGTCGCGCCAGCCCCTCGCACGGGAACTTGACTGTGCCGCAAGGCTGGCTTCATGCGTGGCGTTTGATGAAGCATCCGTGCCTGTGCCTGGAGGATCGAGCTCATAGTGACACTTGATGTTGCGTTTTTGGCAGCTCTTACACTTTGGCCTAAGTTCGTCGCATTTGACACGCCTCGCACTAGGGGAAAGCTGAGCGTAAGCATAATGTATGCGCGGACACTGCACCTGCGACAAGCAGCCTTGGGCATGAAGCGGAAGCCGTTCACCTCGCAAGGAGGGCACAGGAAAGTATGGACGCAGCTATTGGTGGACAGTGAGCGACTTACCGGCAGCCCAGGCAACCTGTCCTCGATCGGGGAGCCCATCGCTTGACACGCTGTGCCGAACTGTCCTGGCCGCCAGCGTCACCTTGGCTCGGCCGCCGCTGGTTGGGCGCTACGACTGGTGACATGGAGACGCTATCGCTGCAATGAGCAGATTTCGCGGTCCCCAATATCAGAGTGCACCAGGAATTGAGAGTGACTGATACTCCGTAACTGCGCCAGGGATGGTGGAGGAGGAACAAAGCCTACAAGTGGGCCGCCAATGCTCGCTGAAATGCTGCTAGTAAAATCTTAAGCGTGCGCTGATCGGTCACATTTACCGACAATTGGGTACAGATACAGGGCCCCGGTAGGCGGGCGATTTGCAAAGGGACTTTCGTTAGCCTAAGCGGCCGCCACGCACGCAGCGTCGCAGCCGTTTTTTTACGCACAATACAGCAAATGATTCGCATCATCTCTTGCGCTCGCTCTGCTCTCTTTCAACTGGCGGAGCGCCAGATACGGGCGGTCCGCTACAACGTGTCGCGCTCAACTTCGGCCGAGCGCGCCGAGCAGTTGACAATTGTCAGCGATCGACGCTAACCGTCACATCTTTCTGCCAGACCCATATAGAGTGTGCATCCCTACAGCGGACATCCCCGCCTTCCGCGAATGGCCGCGTCCACTGTGCCATAGCTCCTCGAATCAGGTCGCTCGACAGCCGAGCCAAGAAGCAATGTTTCAGCTACAAGGCTACGAACCTGAGAAGGCGACCTGAAAATGTGGTTCTAGCGCCTCGCATGAACAGTGCTGAGAGATTATGTATTTGCCCAATGATACAATACGTCTAGCTCCTGGTATTGCTTTGACTAAAAGCACATTGACAAGTAACTTGTTACGCAGAAATCTTTGGTAAATTGATCAGGAAAGACACCATGCCGCTGCTCAGTTGAGACTAGTTTGAAGAAGATGATGGCGACCATTGCGTGGCAATACATGCAAGGGCGTCCTTGGACGTATGGGGGTGCGTGTAACTAGGGGTGATTCTTGATTGTCACCGAGTTTGTGAGGATCAGCTTCGTACTCATTTTCCACCTAGAGCTTGTCTAGAAACTATTGATTATTAGCAGACTGTTTCCTGTTTTGTAGTTGCAGATGACGCGAACCTTTGTAATGTCTATCTCGGGTGATAGTCCGTTCTTCTTGCGTAGCTCGAGTACAAGCTTGCCGGCCTCGGAAGTCTTGTCCAACGGATCACCTTCCCCTGCTGCTTGCCAGCCTGCTTGCACTGACTCAACAAAAACATGTTGAGATACATCCGGCTCTTGCTGAAGAAAACTTTCGAGCTCGAGTCTGGCCCTAAGGGGCATGTATGCTTGAACAATGGCAGCTTTCCAAATTTTGCTTAACAAATCGTCGCCGTGAGAAGAGACACCACAGAAGGTTCCTCCCACTTGGGTGATGGCAAGTTGAAGCTTGCCAACGAGTCGCTTTGGAGTCCGAATTTGGACGAGGTACTTTGGTTCCACCAGCATTGGTTTCGCCAACAGCATAGACGCAAATGTCGCTCTTCTGACCGTTGGAATAATCTGTCCCCCACCACGATGGATAGCATCACTGAACAGAGTCACGTCCTCTATATTGAGCCTCACTCCCCGTAATCGCTCACCTGCCAGTGGTCCCTCCGCCGAGGCCCACTGGAATCCCGACACAAAAGAATCTCGGATCTCATGCAAGAACTGGACGGACCTGGTGACGTCGACGACAACATTGGCACCGGTGCTACGGGGACCAAAAGTCCATATCTTCTGGGCAGATTTCTCCCCCCAGGAAAACTTTTCTCGCAACGTGGTCGCACGCGACTTGGGCTCCTGCAGGGGCGATATGACGCCTGCTTCAATCGCGGATGTAAAGTCTTCGTCGAGCGGCACGGCGGAGACGTAGAAACGGTTGAACTTGTTTGGACTCTTAGAAAGTGCTGTTTTGCTTGATTCAGCAGTAACAGTCTCCCGGTACATGGGAAGTGGCCCTTCGACGTCCAATGGGTCATTTGCAAAGCTTCGTAAAGTTTCAAGGCTAGCCTCCATTTGGCTTGCATCTGACCCGAAAATACGGTTTTGACCGGAAGTTGTCGTGGATGACTCAAACAAGAGGTCGGTCTTGCATAAAAATTCGACGCCTGTCACTAAATTCGGAAGGCGTTCTGGAACTGTGACATGGACAATGTATTGTATGGTAGGTTGAGAGTAATACACGTCCCGGATGTTGTGCGTTTGTGAACTGCCAGAGATGGTCCCCGATCGTTGAGTAAATCCGTGGAGACCAGAGAGAAAAACCAAGTCTCCGGCCGAGGCTTCTGTAACTGGGCCGATGACGTTGTTTTCACCAGTGGCTGGTGTAAAGATGTCACCAACAGGCTTTGTGTAGAGCGCAGACTTTGAGCCATACCGGTGACCGGGCCCATGGACACGGACGCCTTGGCCAGGAGTTAGTTTGCCCGCAAATATGCGCCCAAGCAGGAACAATCTGTCTCTGGATCCTGCTTCGGAGACAAATTGGGTAGCATAAATCAGCAGTGGCGCCTCGGGATCGCATTGCCTCATTCCCATGGCAGGATCATCCTGTAAAGGCCCGCTATATAGACAAGCTGCGCGGTACTTTTGAGCTTCAACAGGAGATGGCATTCGACGGATCACCGTCCCAAGCATCTTTCCAATTGGCAGACGAAGCCGCATTATGGCATTAAAGAGCTCTTGCCCATGTTTTGTCTCATCTTCTTCTGCCAGTTTGACATTGAGTCTTGTGAGAATAGATGCCAAAAGCTCCGGATCAGCAGGAGCAGCGACAACGGCGGAACGAATCTCGAGTATGGGTGCCAAGATGAATTGATTGAAAGCCCGCTGTACACTCTGGTTGCCTGGCTCATCCATCGACGTCCACTGCTTACTTGAAGCATCAAAGGTGAAATCTCCCTATGGTCAATTGAAGTTAGACTATTTCAAGCTCCGTCTGCGGCGCAAATTGGTGGCCCTTTCATAGACACGAAGACAATACTTGTTGGAAAACTACATACCCATAAGTGCTTTTTAAGCTCATCTTTCTCGACAGCCAGCTCCGCGGCATGCAAGTCGGTAAAATCGGTGAGAGAGAAACCCCATTTCGCCGCAGTACTACCAAAAAGCACCGTGTCCTGTCGAGGATCGACCTCAAGATCAACGTTCGACGGCCGCCCAAGACAGTTCTTAATAATGCTGTTTATTTCGTAGATTGTCTGGTAAGAGGCGCGATAAAGGTCTTCTGGCTGCAGATCGCCAGTCTGGCCGAATAGAATCTCATCCAGCCTGTCCAGGAAAATAACAGGCTTACATGCCTCTCTCACTGCATTTTGAATGGTGCTGGAAAAAATAGGCGAAGCTGCGTGCTCGTCTAGCCCCAGGACCATCAGAAGAGAGTCGGTGAGTCGAATGGCGGCTGCTGTATTGGGTGAAGGTTGATGGTCTATACAGCTGATAAGATTGACCTTGAAAGACCCAGTTACTGTTTGTATGACTTCTCTGTTTCCTTTGTCTTCTGCGCCATCGCCTGTCGCGGAAGCTAGAACGATGGAGCAGAGCGAGTTTCCGCGAGGTCCAGTATCCAGCTCAACAGAGGTGACTTCACCAGAAATGTCACGCGGCCCTTTTGACGCAGTATCTGCAATATTATCTATTCCATCCAATGCGCTCGAATGCGCATGAATTTCAGTTTGGTCAGCGAGCGCAAAGGTCTCGTCTCTCAGCGTCTCCACCGCCTGTTCCACACAGCGATGTCTTGAAAGGCTGACGATGGAAACATTGCGAATCTGCGCCGAAATTGGTAATTGAAGTGCCATCTTGGCTTGAATGGTTCTTGCGCGGGTTTGATTGCTATTTGTGTCGAGCATGAAATGATTTGTTTTTGCCTCTTATACACATGATGCGGGGTGCTGGGCACGACAGGGACTTCAGCTCTGGTGGCAAATATAAGAATGGTGACGGATGGGTGTAATAGGGTCACAATCACATTACAGTCATACCGAAAGAAATATTATGGGTCTCGGACAAATATTTGCATTTCTGCTGGGCAGCTTTCAACGCTAACCAACCACATAAGATAGTCTGTTATGACAACGCGGAGATAGATAAGTGATGATGAAATAAGTTAAGAGACAATAATATTTGGTAACTTGGTAGGCTCATAATAATTTTTCGAATACCAAAGGTGATCTACTGCTATCTTCTTTCTACTGTAGGAGAGCCGTCACCGCATTCAAATCTGGGAACCTCCACAGCGCACTCATCGGCCTGCTAGGCTCTACGTCTAGCTTGATCTACATTTCCTTCATCCAAGATCCAAGCCCTGACCCACGTCCGGTCATATAACTCGATAATTGACCGCAGCTTCGAAGTGACGCAATCGAGATGACATTACTGGAAATCGTTGAGTCTGTAGCAAAAAAAGCTGATGGGCACTCGGAAAGTAATAGACGCGCCGCCAGACTTCCTAACGTCGGGGAACAGGAGCATTCTGAGTTCGATCAGCACACCTTGAAATGAAGTGAGAGAGAATTCCGGCCTAAAAAGTCGACAGCACGCGTGAATTGTGAGAAGCATCACCAAGCTTCGTCATGGTATCGAGCGGCAAGCAGGAAGGTTAGGTCTAGCTTTGGAGTTTTGATGTCTACCGACACTGGCTCTGAGTGCATGTCAAATTTCCTGGCCGATGAAGGCATGCACATCAAATTGGCCAATTCTACTCGCAACACAATAGTTCGAGCTTTGCAGAGATTTTTCAATTTTCCACTATATGATTCCTGGGCAATAGCAGCATGCCCCCTAACCAGTTGCAAGTGAGAGACGATGTGACCGTCCCATTGAGCTAAGCATGGAGACAATTCTCTAAGCAATAGCCTGAACGTTGGTGAAAAATGGCCCGCATCCATCATAAGCATCTTTCTCGGTGGAGAACCTGATTTTCATCGTGCTATCATTGGCAAGGAACCGGTAAGACTCGCGCTTCTTACCCCCGTGGGGGGTGACGCGGAACGTCTGCTTCGGGTGGTTGTCGACCTCCAGGTACAGGACATATACGCTCGGCTGAGTGCAGACATATGTACCCTGTGAATCTCTCAACATGAATTGAACAGTGACGTATCTGCCGACAGGAAGATCCTCCATAATGTACGAGAAGCCGCCGTCGGCCCAGTACGCACGCACCGCAACCTCATTCGTCCGCCAGCCGACACCGCCAGCGCCGAGCAGCGGGTTCACCACAACACCGGCCACTCCTTCGATATTCCAACTGTCAACCCAGGCGCCTGCAACACCGACACCATAGTAAGGAGACCAGTACGTTCCCAGAACGGCAAGGTCCGAGTTGTAGATGTAGTTGCTGGCAGTGCGGCACCTCTCTGCGTTGCAGACAACAGCAGACTGCGGGGCAGCGGAACGGACTGGGTTGCCAGATTGAGATGGCTCACCAACTTGGCAAGTGCCTTGAATACACTGCTGGTCAAAGTCGCAGCTCTCAATGTCGTTGCAAGGGGTCGTGCGACTGTTGGGGGCGCCAGGGCTGGCCGTAGCGAGACCTGCGAGGACAGCAACCAAAAAGGTAGAGCGAGCCATTTTGAGGTACAAGAAGTAAAATGAAGGGTTTGGCAGGTATAAGAGAGTAACTGAGGGGTGATGATGAACAAGAGAGTGGTGATCTGAATGGTGAGGAACTCGCGCTCTATTTATACGTGTGGACTACCTTTGCTGGCACGAGAGTTAAAACCGCTTCAGCGTCGTAAACAGGAATTGAAATTACCACAGCAATGTGCAAGGACGTGTCGTATATGCAAAAGCTGATGCTGCAGTGGGTGATGGGGCTTCGTATTGCGGATCGCTGCCGTTCTGGCTGTGCTTGACGTTGATGTCCGCTCCAGGATTTCGCCGAGTGATACATTCTGGGAAGCCAGTACTGAGTTCTACCGACCCAAAATCATATATCAGCTCATGTTCAACAAGATCCAAGACACTGACAGCATTCAGCTCAGCCCACGTCCCTGTACAGCCTGACTTACAGGCCGGCATAGACGGGCTGCAGTCCATCTGCACGATACAAGTGACGTGTAATTTTGTCTGGCAAAGAAAATCCCGCCCAGATCGTGTTAATTGAATTTGTATGTCCGACACAAGCCATGCGCCAGAGAGCAGCTGCGATTGGCATGTTATTTCTAGACCATACAGGTCGAAGTTTATGCTACGTTTGCAAATTGTATCATTTCCCAGTATTGATCTGATGTAATTGCATCTGCATCCTTGCTTGCAAAACGTGATAGTGGCTGGCTGGAACCATTACCAGCTCCGCCAAATGCCACCCAACATATCTTCTCTGTAGAGCTTTGAGCGGTCATGCATAAGACATGCATCGGCTCTGAAGGCGTTGGACACTCTCGGGAGAGTTTGTCCGGTCCTTGTGCACCCTGGGTCTTCGACGTACCATGATCTCAGCCTACGCCTGCCAAACTTTATGTACCTCTAGCAACTATGACGTCGCTACTAATATATCTGTAGCGGGCATGCCTCGACCAGCCTGTAGAAGCGTGCTAATCCAGCTCACGGAAACTTACGAGCAAGCACAAAACGTGGCTGGACATTCGCTGCTGAAGATGCAATATGAAAGGCGGACAGCTATATTGATTCAGTGTAGCTCCTATATTTTCGATGCGCTTTGCTGGGAGAAGGCGGGCCCAATTACTCGCCATGGAAGTAGTAACCATGGGCGAGTTGCCATCAAATTCGGAGTTGCCCTGTACGAGCCATTAACAAAATAGCCCACCCAAAATTTACAGCCACTTATTAGAACAGCCGTATCGCGATGGTCTGGGAAGTTCTTGCCTGGAGAACTACGTTACGTTGCTAAATTGGTAATCAGCAGACATATTTACACACATTCAAAAAATAAAAATTGCTACACTATAAACCAGCCTTTAAATCCTCAATCGCTCCTCTTCCGCGCGTCAACGCAGACTCAATGCAGTAGCCGCAATTGTCCAGCATTGCTGGGTCCTCAATTGTGCCCTAGACGAGCTTCCGCCCTGTCGCCCCATAATCACGGCTACCTGCGCGCTCACCAGCAGGTCTTGTCTCCGTCAACCAAGGCAGATCATATTGCATTCATCTCAATGTGAGCACACTGTCCTATTTCAAGCTACATGCCTCAATACTTAAACTGCTCTTCGCTACAAGGCGCTCAGAAAAGAATTGCGTCTTTCTTTCAAGAATCAAGCGAGGAGAGTATGTAATTACCACTAGAACATCTTGACGAGATTTTATACCTAATTTACGTGTATTGTCGTGGGCGGTTTGGCACATGCAATGATGGAGATGATGAAAGCACCACCATTATACTACCACTGTTATAAATGAAACACCAGCGTAGACAGACGTGCTGTGGGGCCTGGTACGGAACGTACGGGTAACTATACAAGCCCCGATCTATAAGCTTGGCTAGCTAAATTCTCTTGGTTGAGCTCCATTGTCTGGAATTACTACCCGGACAGGTGCTTGCGGCTCTGTAAACTCCCGTCCGTACCGATTACCATGGTAATTGTTCATGTTCCATCAAAAAAGCTGCACAAACAGCATGCTGATTAGTCATAACATCACAGCCTTTGCAAGGCAGACACGACCGCCTGGGTCTAGCTCACGCCACATCTTGGCCCCTGGTAAAGCTCAATGTCATCCTCAATCACTGTCTCCTGAAAGGAAGCCTGCTATCAGCGCGTCACCGGCGTCAGGGACATACAGATCTCTTTGCCTAAGTCATGGATCCTGTAAGCGCCCTTGGGGTTGCTGCAGCAGTCGTCCAGTTCGTCGACTTTGGCGTCCGGCTCATCTCGTCGACTGGTCAGCTCTACCGCTCGGCATCAGGCCACACGGAAGAGCAGGTTTACCTGACGACCATTGCGTCCGATCTTTCTCAGCTTGCCTGATGCGTCCGCACTGAAGCAACGTCTTTATCTCGCACTACGGTTGAAGGTACAGACGGTCCCTACTCCACGCTGCGCACTATCTGCGAGCAGTGCGAAGACGCTGCTAAGCAGCTCGATGCTGCAATTCACAAAGTGCGCAAGGAAGACTCTATCGGCCCTTTTAGCTTTGGTCGAACCGATAGCTTTTTTTCTGCGCCCAGAAATGAAAGCAACCGTGGAAACCTTCGCAGACTCGTCAATACCTTTCCCGCTGCCATCAGATATGTAACATCATTTGATGCAGAGCGTTGGCGAGAGAATCTGTTGGATCTCAGATCGCGCATGAAGTCGGCGATGCTGTGTGTACTTTGGTAAGGATCAATGCTCTACCGTGAGAGGTAAATGCTGAGCAGAATATGGGCAGGGAGCGATCAGCAGGAAACATGGAAGCGCTGGAGCGTCTCTCCAACAAGCAGAGCGAGATGAGCGCAACTCTCGGCCGGATTGAAAAGAACTCAGCCGTGTTTCGCAACTCCTTCGTTCCATTTGTGAGCGATTCTTATGCCGAGGAGGACCCCAGCCGCATGGGAATCGTCGATTATATTTGGTCTTCCGACGCTATGCTATTTGAGTCGAACGGGACACGTAAAGTGCATTCTTTTCCAGGATCAATCGGTCAACTCACTGCTCCAGACCTTCAGCACATGTCTCATCTGAACTCTCAAACTCCAGGGTATGAAGAACGTGCCCATGAAGCGGCCATTACTTCCAGTCTTCATTTCTCTGGTAGGAATCACCGAGAAGTTTCGATACCCGACGCACACACGGAGACTTTCCAATGGATATATGATGGGTCGCGCCAAGCAGAGCCTGGCTCTGGACCGCGGGTCGGTTTCGTGCCATGGCTAGAGGGCGATGCCAAGGAGCCATACTGGATTACTGGCAAACCAGGCGCGGGGAAATCGACCCTAATGAAGTTTGTTACGAAAGATGCAAGAACGCGGCAGCACCTTCTTAAATGGTCTTCACAGCGGCCGTTGATCCTAGCATCATTTTACTTCTGGAACGCTGCAGCATCACAGCTACAAAAGTCGCAAACGGGGCTGCTTCGATCTTTACTAGTACAGTGCATAGAGCAAATGCCTAGTATATGCAGAAAAGTATGTCCTCGTCGATGGGCTTTTCTCAGACTGTTTGGTGTCGGTTTTCTTCAAGACGCACCAGAATGGACCTGGGAAGAACTCAAAGAATGCTTTCAGGCTATGACGGCATTGATTGGTGACCGGTTCAACTTGTCGTTGTTCATCGACGGGCTCGACGAATTTGATGGCCAATATCAAGAGCTCATCAAATTTGTCGAGTTATTCCAAAGCCGCGGTGGGGTAAAGATTCTCGTCAGCAGTCGCCCGGAAAACGAGTTCGTGGATGCATTCCAAGTGAACCCGAGCTTAAAGATGGAGCATTTTACTGCCACAGATGTTAGGACATTTGCGCAAGGAGAGCTCAACCGCACACGGGGCTTTTTGGAGCTGCTCCAAGCAAATCCTCTTGATGCTGAAGGACTAGTCGGTGGCGTCGTCGAAAAGGCAAAAGGCGTCTTCCTTTGGGTATCTGTTGTTGTTCGGGCCCTGTGCGAAGGGCTGACAGAGGGCGACAGTTTGACTGACCTGCGTCGTCTTCTGGACACCTTACCAACGGACTTGTCCGATTTATACTCCAGCATTTGGGTTAGGATCAGGTCGGATTATAGAGCCCATTCCTCCAGGCTCTTCCAGATACACCGCTGCTCCACGACACTGCTAGACGTCGCTACTCTTCACCTAGCTGATATGGAAACCAACGTTGCATTAGCACAAGTCGGTTTGATAATAACCGACGCGTCCCGCATTCACATCACTCAAACACTTACAAGAAGACTAAATAGCAGGACTCGTGGGCTGCTAGAGATATCGAACGACGGCAAGGTGGATTTCCTGCATCGCAGCGTTCGAGATTGGACAGTGTCAAAGTGGGACGAGATCTGTTCCATGACTGGTCCAGAATTTGACCCTCACCTAGCCTTGCTTACGGCTATGACTGTTGAAATATCCAGCATAACCATGGAGCACGTCGGCATGAGCTTTGTAACCAGATTTTGGACCGAGGCATGTGTTTGTCTTCATCACGCGGGTAAAGTTCAAGATGCTCCGTCTACTTTTCCATCACTTATGAAGGTTTTGGATATATTTGACGTTGAGATGTCAAAGTTTTCGACTTTTGATGCGAGCCTCTCTCTATATCGCAATACTGACTATGCTTCACTGCGGGTACGGAACGCGAAGAATCTTCCACACTGGGCAACCACGCAGTACACGGTGACGCCAGATCAGCTAAACAACAACTTTCTCGGATTGGCTGCTCAATTCGCCATACTTCCCTACGTCCGCGAGAAGATATCCCGGGATTCAAAACTATTGTTGAAACCAGACCCGTCGACGCTGCCAGTACTAGAATGCGCAGTATTGGGGTTTCGTTCAATCTGCAGACCCGACATTGCGGACCTTGCCAGTTCGTATGTTGGCCAAATTTCCTGGGATACTCGCTTGCAGTTGGTCTGCTACTTGCTCGAACAGGGAACGTGCAAATATGAGCATGACTCTCGGCAAAAAGGCAAAGACCTGTATCGGCAGGAGCAGCTTGCAAGCCAGATCCTGCAAAACAAGTTGCTGTTGGAATCAATATCCGATGTGGATCAAGCGGAGCAACAGTATTGGAACAACGTCAGCGTCTTATGCGAAAGACGTGTAGTAATTTTTGGGGCGCAGAGTGCGAAAGCCCCCCGCGGGTTCTTGTCCAGGTTTAGAGGCGTTAAAGAGAGACTTAAACAATGTAGCTAAGAAGGCTAAAGCAGCTTAGTCTCAAGCACATTCTTAAGAAGAAGCCAGTGACTAATACAAGGAGTATTTCTCAGGAGGTATCAATAAATCAAGTATTCTGTGAAGTTCGGCCGTACTTGATCAAGGTCCCCATTTGGCGGCTTACAACTGGTACTGCATCACCCGCGACGGACGTCATACTCGTCTGTATCTGCCCTCCAAGTATCGCGGTTGCAGAATCATTTCAGCGAGATCTTTTCCCCTTTAACTCGAGGCATAATATAAGTATTCAGCGTGTCAAAGAACAGAAGCGTGTCAGGGAGTGTCACGGTGGCTCATGGCGTTTCCGCGAGCTGTCACCAAAGAGTCAAGAAATCCGGCAGGCAAATTACACCACAACGGGAGCCCTGTAGAATGGAGTGCCGTACATCATTCGAGGACTGGGTAATCCGTATACAGAGCAGCCCTAGTCGTTCGAGAATAGGCATACAATGGGTGTGACGGGCGCGGTTGCAAGACATTCCTGCTACATCATCGCACAAATACCCGCTACAGTCACAAATGTCCCGTTGTGCATGCTTGCTTGGACAAGCAGAGCCAAGACATTTCAAATCAACATCAGATGTCCAATTGTCTCGATCCGTCCGATCCGAGCCGGGCTGGCTGATTGGTAGGGAGGGCAGCAAGGGCGGCAAGGAAAAATAGAAAAAGACGCCGGAATTTACAGTGGCCTTGCCGCTGCATTACAGTGGGCTCGAGTGGGCGGTGGCGGTTTTACAGCGCCTGGTTGGCTGGAGTAGCCCCAAGAATCCACCCGGAGGCTGCTCTACCTAGGTGCCAGTACCTATTTCCGGCTGGCCTTCCGCGCCTCGCCTCGAGCCCGAAGCATCGCCGGCAAGCACACGACCATGTGGCCTCTTTGCCTCTGTAGTAAGGCCAATGCGAAGCCCTTCTCTTGCTGACCGTCCATGTCTTTCCAGAAGGAGAAGGATGTTCCTCTTTGTGCTCTGTTTGTCTCGTCTCACGCTTCTGTGCATCGTGACCAAGCCATGCCGCGGAAATGGTTGCGTCAATGAACTAGTTATTAGTTAGTTGTTAGTCGCTCAGTTGGTAATTGATTCCTCTGGCCCGCTCGCCCGGCGTTCGGAGACGTGGGTCTCGTGGCCAAGGTCCAGCATCGTCCTTCCTTCGTTTGTCGAGCTTGCGCCCTTGTTTGATTCCGAGGCGATACCAAAATCTTCGTCTCATCTGCCATTTGCTTCATAAAGGCCTCGAGTCCGTCCAGCTGCGGTGCTATCCTGGACGCTCTGCAGTGACTCCTTACCGTCCGCATACTCGACCTCTGCTGCCCTCCCCAGAGTGCCCCATCCAGCGCCGCCGTCACCATGCCTCGACCGACTTCCCACCACGCGTGGAACTTTGACATTGATCGCTTCCTCAACCCCATTGTCCCCGCGCCGCCATGGAATCACATGCCGTATCCCGTCGCCCATTTCTTGGGCTATCGCAAGACCAAACCAGCTAACACAGGTAACCTGATGCCTACATTCTGGGCATTCATCGGCATATTTTGCGCCATCACCATCATCCAGGTCGTCTCCAAGCACGTTCCCGCGTTTGAGAGCCATCATGTGCCGGCCATTGTTGGATCCTTTGTAAGTCGTCGGAGCATTCTCGTCCCAAACTGTCGCCCCCTTGGCCGTTCGCGTATCCGCTGACCAAAGTCACCAGGGCGCGACCGCTGTCCTCGAATTCTACGCCATAGAGTCTCCGCTTGCGCAGCCTCGCAATACGTTCTTCGGCCAGGTGCTGGCGGCCGTCATTGGCGTCTCTGTCGCCAAGCTGTTTCTCCTCAGCGACAACTTTGATAGCATCCAGTATCTCGGCGGCGCCCTCGCCTGCGCTGCCACCACCTCTCTCATGGCCCTCACCAAGACGGTCCATCCGCCTGCTGGCGCCACCGCCCTACTAGCCGTCGTCGACAACCGCCTCCTCGCCATTGGCTGGTTCCTCATTCCAGTCATGATCCTTGGCTGTGGCCTCATGATGAGCGTCGCTCTCATCATCAACAACATCGAGCGTCGCTATCCCGTCTACTGGTGGACCCCCGAGTCGCTGCACGCCAAGAAGCCAATCTTGCATCGATCCAAGGAAGACGACCTCGAGAGCGTGCCCGCCAGCGCGGTGACCACTAACGAATTCAGGCCAGCGCCCGAAACTGCGAATGACGCAGCGCCTGCGGCCGGGGCTCTCGAGGTCTCGCACCGCAAGCATGAAAGTAACGAAGTCATTATTCGTCCCGGCGATGTATTGGTGCCGCACGACATGTTTCTGACGCAGGAGGAAGTCCAGCTGCTCGAGACGCTTAGCAGACGCCTATAATCGGCTGCCGACGTTGAAAGCTGAATGGGCAAGCATGGTGATGATGACGAGGATACTCAAATTTGCGTTGCATGGCGATCTCTTACTTTAATATAAACCGCATCTCATTTTCTTATCAAGATAGCCTGGCGCCACTTTCTGCACCGCCGTGCATGTGCATGTCTTATCGCGAGTCGCGTTGACCGGCCCTGCGCATGCTTATCTTGAACCCCACGCAAGGCTTGGCCGTATCTAATTGGCAGCCACGCAGCCACATTCGCGCATGTCTACTCAGTAACAAGAAAATACCATCCCATCTTTCTCCTTGTTCCCGAATTTTGCGAAAACTTTCCGACCGCTGGATCCGGCCGCAGCCACAGTGCGGGAGGCGCGCCAGGTAGCCGCCTACCCGTGTCCCGGCGATCGTCAGTCCGCTCGTTGTCCGAATATGAGATATATCGAAACGTACAACAGTCCCTGAGTGACTGAGTTCTTTCCCCCATTTTGTTGGCAAATCGAGGGATACAGAAAATAAAGGCAAAGGCTACCGTCGTCTGTGAAACGGGGCATGTAAAACAAAATTGAATTGAAAGCCAGCAGCGTAAGTATTATGTTATTGACACATACGCCCTGTAGACAACTTCTTTTGTCTATCAAGACAGAAAGTTACCCCAGACCCGCAAGCTTTGCTGTGATTTTGCATGCTGTGCACGACTGAGGGATTGAAACAACCCAGTATCTCAAAATCACTGGCCCCGTGCTGATGCCTCACATGAGGCCCTCCCCGTGTCGCAGCAAGAGTTTGGCACGTTTATTGTGTCTAGATTCAACCGGACTTTCGGTTTGTAGCGTTATGAATTTAACAAGAGCAAGCGTGGCAATAGTACCAAAGCACAAAGCGAAGCCTAATTATGGCTACCTTCGACAGCCTCCCCGTCGACCGCAGCTCTTACGAGGTCGAGTAAGGTACGTTCATAAAAGTTTACTGGGAATCGAAGACACGAGGAAAGAACACTGCTTCGGCTTTGAAAAGTTTCATGAGAAACCCGCAAGGAAAATAGCACAGACAAGAAATGGCGACCTAGCAAATGTCACTACCCTAGGCCATGGACTTGTTCCACGATATGCAGTTTGACGAGATTCAAGGCCCCTCCGTTCGGTGACAGTGACTAAATGAGGAGTTTCATGATATGCACACCCTGGCGGGCTACGAGATGACGAGGTCTATCCTCCGGGACCTGATGGGCGGCGTGGGGTGCGAGAGGCATCCCGTCTTGAGGCAGATGTGGCTACGGCGCTCGTCAGCAAGTGCTCGCAGAGCATTCTGAAGCATTTAACGAACGGCAGCTCACTTGTAGAAGCTGCGGAAAAGTACGTCGAGAGTTTATTTATACTGAAGGAGAAAGGTGACGGAGATGCAGTGATCGTGACGATAAGATGCTGTGCCTAGACGACCCTCACCCCGTCGTGGAAAGTGCCGCTGCCGAGCCTGCATAAACTGTACTGAGAATTTACATGTAATCTCGTGTGATGATCAGTCAGACTAGAGGCTGAATGAACTGGCGCGCATTGTGTATTTTACTGTGTCTAGGCAGTGTCTGAATCTACTGAACCGGTGTGGAATTCTGGCGAAAAATTTCCAACGGCGTAAAACAAAGTTCTGATAACTCAATCGACAAGCAAAGCCGAAAAGTGCCGGTCTCCGAATAAACTGAATCAATCTTGGCTCAGACAGTCAGGGGCAGAGACATTCGAGCGTGCAGTGTGATTCTCGAGCGTAGGGACACTCTGGACCCCTCAATTTTGCGCAATCCATGACCACGCAACCATGCATCTATGCTACGGCACTGTGTCTGTTCCCGGCTGAGAGAAACAGCAGAGAGGCAGTAAAAAAGGGAGAAACTGTGGGGAGAAAAAAGCTTGTCACCATGATATCAGACGTGACTACGGTCAAATGATAAAAGGGCGTCTCTTTAGGATGGCCGACCCAGTTTACCGCTCGGTCATCGGTTGGTATGTGTAGATCGATGGCGCAACTGTAACTTAGAGGCCAGTGCCTGAGGCTTCGCACGGCTCTATTCCAGATAGACCTTTTGACGAGTGAATGGTAACATATCGCTGCAGTTTCTTTTCCTTCGGCGAACTTTTGGATCGGCTGGTCTGCTACGGGTACTGACGATGCAGCTACGCTACTCCGCAGACAGTACATGCTATGCGATGAGGACCAAGATAGGAAGCAAATCACTTCCTCTGGAGTCATGGAGAAAGGAGAACTATTGTATGTATAATGAGGATATCCAAGCCACATATGTGCGAGAATTTGCTGGCACGCCAGGAACCGGCACATGTTGCCGAGGCTGTGGAGATGTGCCCATGGCACCATCTCGTCCACATCTAGATAGATCAGCGGTGTTGAGGCTCAATAGATTTACCGGCCCCCCTTATTTGGACTCTAGCCGTTCAGAGGGAAGAGCAGCAAGCTGTGGCAGCTCCCGTTGGAACGAAACCTGGACAGCTCTGTTACACCAGAAGCTTGTACTGGCGGCTTTCGCTCGGGTGGCGTCGGGTGACATTTTAGACTTTGTGCAACAGAGATCCATTTCCACCGCGCCCCGGTTCGAATAGCTAGTTACCTGCATTTCCCAGTTATCTTCTGTGAGCTGACGTGTCAGGACCATGTTTAGTTTGAAACGAAGAGCAAGAAGCGATCGGATCCCTGACGGTGAATGGATCGTTGTGTATTGCAGTCTGTCGTGTTGATGCATTCAATGCGACTTTGAAGCTTGAGGTCCGAAGCACGAGCGCAGCAGCTCGCTCATGCATTAATTAGCTGCAGTGCTGAGCGACTGGATGAAGCTCCGACAAGATCACAATCGCAGCAATGCGATGACAGCCAGTCCATTGTCCTGCTTTCATGGCAGCTCCAAACCAATTCAAGACATGCGGGTCAAACATTGGCTTTCCTTACGGCCCGAGAGGCGTAGCGTACCTAGCTTCATTGCCGGAAGGGGTCCGCGAACAAGCGCAAAGCAAGGAAAGAGGTTTACGAATGGCCCGCACGAACAAGAGAAAAAGGCAATACCGAGACGAATAAGAAAAAATAAACGTGGGCTGAACAGGGGTGTGTAGATTGACAGAGCCGCAAAGTGGTACCAAAAATAAATTGGCTTTTTCACGCGAATACCTAAAAGGGTATGCCGAGCCTCCGGCCCCATCAATCCGATAACAAGACCGGCCGTTTAGGTGCGGGACTCGAGAATCGAGAAACTTGAGAGGAATACTAAAGTGTTTGAGGGTTTTTCTTCTTGATCTTTGACCGCTGTTCGAGGGGGCATCATTATGACGAGCTGCTTAGAAAATGCGAGCGTCGGTACTTCTCTCGCTAGGGAGCCAATCTTGAATTGGAAGTACTTGGTAGCTCACGCTTGCTTGGAGAGTGGCATTCGGTCCTTCAGCAAAACTCGCGACGGAGTCCCGGCCCGTATCCAGTTTTAAGGGCAGGCACCCAATCACGTAGCATATATTGCGCTGTGCATTCGAGTCAGCCAATCTGTGTCGGGACCACGGATGAGTCTGACGTACATTCATTACGGCCGAGTCGGTGCTGCTAATCCCCGCCAGGGATGTTGCAGTCACGATATCTGGTGAGCTGGCAACTGGCTGGCAAGCTGGCAACTGACATCTACCATCGGTCTCCGCCGTAGCATATTGAGACCAGGGTAGGGATATAGAGTATAATTGGTGACCGGGGTTGAGTGTAGGGCAAAGATGGCAGCCACCCCATGCCAAGATTAAACAGCAAGATTTTCAGGGCTGTTTTGTTTCCTCAATCCATCTCAAGATACGGTCCGAGCTGCCGTGTCTGGCGCCACGTCTGTAGGCCGCAGCTGCCATTGGGTTACCCACTGAACAAAGCAGCAATCGGCGTAGTGTCGTTTTGCAACGCATACTGTTACCGTGTGGCATTGAAACTATCCGTAGGTATATCTGGAACATCATTGGGACCCCGACGCACCGGCAAGGTGGTGAGTGCCACCCACCATTGGAAGCTGCATTGATGCTATCCGGATGCGCTGGATCACAAAGAGGGCCAGAAATAATAATGGAAGAAAATTAAAAAACGTTTCGGGACTGTCAACCATGAAAGTGCCGAGTCCCAGGGCAGCACGTTGTACATGCATTGGTGCCGGGCTGACAAAAGAGCCCTACAACTCCAACACCACCTTGCTAGTGAAACGATAATAATGACGACTATTGAGGCCAATCCTCAAGTTCTAGACTTTCGACTTGTCATTCGGCTTGTAGTTGGTGAGACAGCATTATGACGGGCGGCGTAGTGTTTGGGAATGTCTCAATCACGTGTCTCTGGCTGGCACTGAGGCTTGCCTAGGCGGACGCCTCCCAGTGGCTGGGCACCAGTCAGAGTGGCAGCTCACCAACAGCACTGGCATTTAAATTTTTTCCGAGGGCGCCAAGCGGTCTTGGGCAGCCTGTGTGCCATCTCCGACCCGTCAGTAACGATGGTCTCTTATCCTGCGATTTTACTCTGACGCGACTCCCAGATTAGCATTTGCAGCGCCTCAGCACAGAGGTGCAAACCGGACAGAAAGAGGGGGCTTGGCAGAGGAGCTCATCTGCCAACCGCCCTTGTCATCAGCAAGGAAGAGCCAGTTCGCCACCGAGAAACCCTTCCGCCGGGTCCTCGTAGTGGACATGATGCTACGCCTATCCGCTCTTTAGACTCCTCTATCTTGCGCAGGGCCGGGTGCTGCGGGTTCAGTCCACCGTGACGGGCGGCGCGGTGGAGTCGTCCGGCCGGGTGCCGCGATTGAAGTGACGACCACGTTCGCGGGAAACAAGCGGAGGAAAAAAAAAACCAGAGCTGGAGCCCACTATTTCGCTATCAACGACTCACACCCTCGTCCAATTGGGCCGCCAGTAGACACCACCTCTGGTAGCTGCTCCGGATACGCCATTTATTAGGCTTTGGCTGAACCCACAAGCCCCAGGCACGACCGATAATGGCGAAACCTGCGGAAAAGATGGAACTGGCGAGGCAGTGAACTGGTCGTCGCTTGACAGAGGAGAAGAGGAGACGAGAAAACTTTTTGGGTCGTCCCTGGCCCGCCGTAGGCTCGTCGTGGCATGCTCTTGGTCCCAGAGACCCCACCACTCTGCGACTCTGCGACACGGCCGCCTGTCAGTGTTATGCTGTTTCGATCCTGCTCCGGACATTTCTTTGCGACCCGATTTTCTTGTCTTTAGCTAAGCTTTCTAGCTATGGTCGGGACTCTGCTCCCTTCTTCTTCATCATGTCACCTTCTGGCTTCTCTTCACTGTCTCTTGCCGGAGGGTGAAACTTTGTCTTAGCTGCAAGAATCACCAACACTAGCGTCAACGATCATGGCGACACCACCGGCCAATGATGGTGGCGGCCGCCTGCCGGTCCCTGATGATGGCCTCGCTTCTGGTCGCAAGGGTAAGAAGCGTGTCGGTTGGCATTCCGCCAGCGACAGCCTTGGTGCTTCTTCCTCCAAGGATGCTGCCGCGTCACCCCGTGATGAGATCTCCAATCTTTCCACGCCTTCCGTGCGAGGGACGCCACAGCCAGGAGAGCCAGACGCTATTGAGCTCACCATTGCGCTGACCAAGATTCTCTCCGAAGAGGGGCAGCAATGCTCTTCCGATTATCAAACGCCAAAGGATGCTGGTCTTCACTACAGCGACACCTCACCCAATGGTACGGCTGCACAGACTCCAAACCTTCTGCGACCCCCCAGACCAGTCCTGCGTCGCAACACTAGCTACGACGCCCCCAAGGAGCGCGAGGAAGCAGACATGGCAGAGCAAAAGGCAAGCCAGCGTCAGGTCCGCTCCATGACGGACGCACGGCACCGCGCCGATCGGCTGGCCATGTCTGTGGGAGGGTACTCTACTCCTGTGTCCAGGCGAAACTCGGGTGAGCTCAATGCTGCATTCCAGCCGTTACTCGAGGACGCAGGTGATGGAGATGAGTGGCTGGGTCATGACGGTATCAAGACTCCTCCTGGCACTTCACATATCAGACACCGCACCCCGCACTCATCTCAACCACAAGCCACAGACAATCACAATGTCGCAGAGTCCCTGGTGCTGTCTCATGCCATGAAAGCCAACAAGCCCGACTTCTTTCATCGTCACCATAAGTCTACAGGCTCTGGCACTACCACACCCATCACAACCGATGCCCAAGACTATGTGCCTCGCCCAACAAAATATCGCGGCGGTATCCTATCGTCACTGCTAAAGCTCTACCAAGATGATAGAGGACAGAACACGAGCGCTCCAGGCACCGAATTCAACTCTACCGCAACAACTCCCGTCATGTCGCCTCGCAACTCACCATCTAGCTCGAGGCGCCCATCTACCGCAGGAAGTAGCCGATCGCGACCCGCCAGCGGCTTGTTTTCCTATCACAAATCGCAGTCGTCCACCTCTTCACAAGCCCTGACCGAACTACTCAAGTCGTCTTCCATGCTCGCAGTCCCTGTTTCCCGTCAAATTTCCGACCAATGGGACCACAAGATTAAGAAGGAAAAGCCGGCCAAACCGAAGAAGGAGCAGCATCGCATTACCGTTCATATCGCAGGCATCATTGCCCGTCATCGATATCTCATGAAGCTGTGTCGGGCTCTTATGATGTACGGTGCCCCTACCCATCGACTTGAAGAGTATATGACCATGTCGGCTCGCGTCCTCGAAATTGAAAGCCAGTTTCTGTATCTGCCGTCATGCATGATCATCTCCTTTGATGACAGCTCCACGCACACCACCGAAGTCAAGCTTGTCCGCGTCCCGCAGGGAATCGACTTGGGAAAACTTCGCGATGTTCACAATATTTACAAGCACGTTGTTCACGACAAGCTTGGGGTGGAAGACGCCACAAAAGAGCTTGACGATGTCATCAACCGCGACACCAAGTTCCCCGTCTGGTTCCGAGTTATCATGTACGGCGTTGCATCCGCCAGTGTCGCACCATTCGCTTTCGAGGGCCGCTTCATCGACTTGCCGTGTGCATTCATCCTTGGATGCATCGTCGGCATCCTTCAGTTGGTCTTTGCGCCAAGTAACGAGCTATACGCCCACGTCTTCGAAGTCTCAGCCTCCATTATCACCTCTTTTATTGCCCGAGGCTTCGGTTCTATCAATAATGGGCAGCTCTTTTGCTTTTCCGCTCTAGCACAGAGCAGCATCGCTCTCATTCTCCCGGGCTACATTGTGCTGTGCAGCTCACTGGAGTTGCAGAGCCATAACCTTGTGGCAGGTAGCGTGCGCATGGTTTATGCTCTGATTTACACTCTTTTCCTCGGTTATGGAATCACGATCGGAGCAACTCTCTACGGTATGATGGACTCGAATGCCGCCAGCGAGACACACTGCTCTGAGCCCCTTCATCGCGGGTGGTACATGCTGTTTGTACCTTGCTTCACGCTTTGCCTGTGCATCGTGAACCAGGCCAAGTGGAGGCAGATACCCGCCATGCTTGTCATGGCTGTTGCAGGTTATGCTGTGAATAGCTACACTAGCCTCTATTTCAAGGGCAATGGGCAAATTTCCAACATGCTGGGTGCCCTCACCGTCGGCATCCTCGCCAACCTTTACTCCCGCCTTGGCCGACATGCAGATACCTTGTGGCTGGACTTGAACGATTGGTGGCGGAAGAACGTCACTCGTCGTTACTTTTCCAAGCGAAGCAATAGGTCCGACACTTGGACAGGATCCATCTCAGACACTGAATCCGCCACTGGAGACACCATTGACGAGGAGAAGCGTGAGAGTCGCCGCAAAGTCGGCTACAGCCTTGCGGCTGCGGCCATGCTGCCAGCCATCTTTGTGCAAGTTCCGTCTGGCCTCGCGGCTGGTGGCTCGCTCTTGGCCGGCATCACCTCTGCCAACGAAGCTACCGGCAGCAACACCACCACGATTGACACCTCACCAGGCAATCTGGGAAGCATGGACAGCACGGCATTCAATGTGCTCTTCCTTGTTATTCAGGTTGCTATCTCCATCAGCGTCGGTCTTTTCATGAGTGCGCTTATTGTGTACCCACTCGGCAAGCGGCGCAGTGGCCTTTTCAGCTTCTAAGCTGAGTAACTACTTTTCTATCCATCCTCGATTGGGGATGGCAGCGACGAACAGCGAAACATATTTAAGGCGTTTTGACTCTGATTTACGGATTTTTCGGCGAGATTTGGGCAAAAATGACATGGCGTTTATTTCATCTGCTTCCTTTCCACTTTTGACTCTTTACAGTGTCCTTTCGTCAAGTCCGCGCAGCGCATGCTTCGCAGCAGGTATACATGCGACTGATCGCGTCAGTCAGATACATGAGAGAGTATATACTTATACATACTTAATAACATATATCTTGTAGCAAGTTGAACTTTCTATTTGAACTTGCCATCCAATAATGTCGTGATGCGCAGCATTACAGGGCCATCTTTTTAGGCCGGGAGTTTCCGTACCTGACAGAACAGTTCTCCATCGATATTCGAAGACTGCTTTTAATCCAAGACTGCGCAATCCATTGGGCAGTTTGACAGCCAAAACGGCGGCGATCTCACCTTCGCTTTACCCGCCATCTTTTTTTTTCTTCTTCTCTCCCTTTTCTACAGACCTCTTATTGGATTGCACCACCACGTGGTGGGAGCTATCCCAAAAGAGCAGCTAGCTAGTGAGACAACGAAGCTCACAGGCAGCAGAGGCTCACATTAGCAGCGATCGGAGACATGGAAGTGGGGTGGCTGGGTGGGAGGCAACGGTGAAGAATGCAACCTAGCACTCAACCCATGTCGGGTGGCTGCAGCGGCGGGAATGTGTCTCGACTTGGTGCAATGACGAATACTGCAGCACTTTTTTTCTCCCCCCGCATTGCTTGCATTGCTTGCTAATAGGGAAAGGGAGGGAGCTTGCAAGGGTTTGCATTGGCTGAAGGCGAAAACTTGGCGAATTGTAGCTTCTTCTGATGGGCCGTAGGGTGGTGTGCGTAGCTCGCTTGGCACCACTGACGGCATTCACGATCGGCGCACCGCGCATCATCGTTTAGTGAGGTCCAAGAAGTGTTTGTGCTGTTGCAACTCTGAACTTTGTTTCTAGCAGAGACAGCCACACAGGACAGTGAGGCTTATACAGCTGTCGCACTATGACGCTGATTTCTCAATTGTGTATCTTAGCATCGAGGCGGGTTGTCGCAAATCTTCTGTTACTAGACAAGTTTGTGCTCACCAAGCCTCAGAATGAATGAGAGGGCACGGAGATACCAATAGAAAACACGACAATGAAGTAGCAGTAGCGACGCATCACACCTTTTCATTTTCTTCTGCCCCTTCTCTTAGTATTTCTTATTCTGCTTATGGTTGTGTTTTTCTTTTTTTCCTCGTCTTTCCCTCTTCTTCTCATCGTCCTTGAAAATTTCTTATTTTCTGACAACTAGCAGTTTAGCCACCGGAGTCTTCTTTGCAAACCCCGCGAAGGCCGAGAACAAGGCCTAATTCCAGCTGCATAAGATTGATTGGCTTGTTCTCTCGAAGGGCGCGTTGGAGGAAGCAAGATCATGTACTCGTGGGGTCGTGGGCGCCTGACACGGGAAATGTGTTAGCTGCACAAGTATGCTTAGAATGCAAAAGTTACCCCAGCTTGTAGCGTAGTCATCTTTTTGCACAGCTGATTTTAAGCGATGTAATAGCTCGTGAGTTTCTCGCTCAATTATTATTATCCCAGATACATAAACGAAGGGAAGCAAGTACCTACAATAGCCGTCAATCAAAGAGCAAAGAGTGCTTGTCGTATTCTTTCCCTCGCAAGCAATGGCGTGGGCCTTCAAGCGCCTCGGAAAAAGTTGACCTGTCGAAGAATGCCCCATGAATGGGCCAGGAGGTTTTGAAACAAACTTACTCAAAGCCGAATGATGCTGAGACACCTGAGCCAGCCGAGAAGCCAGAGCTCTGTAGTGGCGCAAGTCTATAAAAGAGGTTGCATTTTGAGTTCACTTCGGATGCTACGGAACACTACAATGTCTTCAAATCTGTGCATATGCAAGACTCTGTTTCATAATAGCTGCCGAGGTCGAAAATGGCGTTGTGATACTTGTTGAGCCGGGTTTTTGCGCAAATGCAATATTTTACGTGCGAAAAGTAGCATTGGCCAACGGCAATACATGGTTATTAATAGTTATGTCAAATTTGGTGTGGGTGGCGAGTTACATGAAGCTTTAACCAGCACAAACTTTGATTATGCTAAATTTGGCTTACAGAAGAGCCTGGTTGTTCGCCGCCGTCTGGATCCTCCACAGGTTCGCATAGCGCCCATCGCGCGCAAGCAGCTCACGATGCGTGCCGCTCTCGACAATCGCGCCATTGTGCACAACCAAAATCGTGTCCGCCGTCACGACAGTGGAGAGGCGGTGCGCAATGGTAAATACAGTGCGGCCTTCTCTCAGCGCCTTGATGGCCATCTGCACGCTTGCCTCGGTCTCCGAGTCGACAGCGCTGGTGGCTTCGTCGAGTACGACGATGCGAGGGCGTCGGATGAGCACGCGCGCAATGGCGAGGCGCTGCAGCTCGCCACCGCTGAGACGCACGCCGCGCTCGCCGATGCGGGAGCGATAGCCGTCCGGGAAGGAGAGAATCTGGTCGTGGATGCGCGCGAGGCGGCATGCGTCGAAAACGTCCTGCTCGGTTGCAAAGGGACGCGCGTAGAGCAGGTTCTCCATGATGGTCTGGTCAAATACGGACGGATCCTGGGGTACGGCGCCGAGGCTGTCGCGTAAGCTGTCGAGGGTCACGTCGCGCAAATCCTGCCCGTCAATGGCTATACTGCCCTCGGTCACGTCGTAGAAGCGGTAGAGAAGCTTGAGAATGGTGGACTTGCCGCTGCCGGTTTCGCCGACCAGGGCGATGGACTGCCCGGGCTTGACTTTGAAGGACACGTCGTGAATGATTTGCCGGTCCGGACCGTAGCCGAACGCAACGTCTTTGAATTCGATCTCGCAATTTGTTATCTGTAGAGGTCGGGCGCCTTCTTTGTCTTGGATCGAAGGCTTGGTCTGTAGGAGTTGATAGAGCCATTCGGCCTTGACGAGCTGTGACGCCGTGTCGTGAAGCTGATGCGCCAAGGCCATCATCGGATAGCTTATAACACTCCAGTAGGAAGTAATGAAGACGAAGCTGCTGACGGTCGAATTTCCATCGGCCACACGAGTTGCAATCATGTAGCATACAATCATGTATCCAATCTCGAGAACTAGATCCTGCATGTTGTAGACGATTTCACTCACGTCCGAGTAGCGTCGGACGGACAGAAGACTGTTCATCACTGCGCTGTTGTAGCGCTCCTGCTCGAATTTGCGGCGGTTGTGGATCTCGACCGTGTACCAGTTGCTGATGGCATCGTAAAGCACCTTGTTCTCTTCTTGATCACAGTTGACGTACTTGCGCTCTACGGCGGCCGTGAACTTGTTGCCCTTGGCGGTGACGTACGCATTGATGAGTGTGGCCATGAGCATCACCACTCCAGTCGACGCGTCGAATTTGTTGGAGATGTAAATAGCCGCGATGACGAGATCGACCATTCTGGGGCCGAATCCAAGAACAATATCGAAGAGAAAAGTGAGATTTGTACCTTGTTCAATTGCGGTGATGACTTTGCCAGTGCTTCGCGACGTGTGGTAGTCCATCGAGAGGCTCATGACGTGAGAAAAGGCCAGTGAGTTCAGCTGGTACTTTGAAAATTGAGAGACGCGCGTCCGAGCCCAGTCGTCCACAGTTTGCGTCACGAGCCTGACTGGACAATTGAGCACGAAATATAACGCAAGCTCCTTAAATGGAATATGGCCTACGGGAGTGGATTAGCCAAACGTCGGAACTGGCCAGGGTACCCAGAATAACCTACCAGTTCCTTGGTATGATGTAAGGGCATCAACAATCTTGGCAAGCTGGATAGGAATCAACAAAGTTGTGACTCGGTCGACCCCGATGGCTCCAAGGAGAACCAGCAGCCAAAACTGCGTGAAGCGATCCTTGTACGGGATCAGGTGAGGAAGGAAGATCATGAAGCCTTTGAGGTAGCCTACCCAACCAGTTTCTTCCAATCGTTTCTGTGATAGCAACTTGATGCGTTCCTTTTCCTTGTCATCTTCGTTCATGTCGTCTTCGTGGTCGTCGCCTGCATCGCTGTTGTCTCTATTGCCGTCATCGCTGTCTTTGCCGTCGTCTGACTCATTATCTCGATACCGCGACGCGCCATACGCTGCAGAAGTCTGGCCAGGAAGGGCTGTCGCTGGTCCATTCAACAATGATTGAGTCTCCTCGTCGATTTGGATTTTTTTTGCACTTGTACTCTTCAAGACCACGGCCAGGTACGCAACTGCCATGAGAGCGAAAAATACGCGCAAGAGCTGGATCGCAATATGAGCCGTGTCCCAGTTGTCGACTGCATTTTTGGGCGTGTAAATGGTAATAAGCCGGGTAACATCGCAGGCCGCCGCAAGCATCCAAGCAATGATGTACTTTGGCCAAACCGGCCGCTTGTTCTCGAGAAGCAGAATGCTGATGAGCGACCAGGCAAGCGACGAGCCCAGCACGTAGCGCTGACCACGGTCAGCGTTTTGCAATGAGGCTGCTGTCATCAAGAACTTACGATCTCGGATGGGTAGGGAGAGTAGCTTCTCTCGACACGGCTTTGGACATGATATAGGATTGCTTCGGCCACCTGAGTCGCGATAAGTATGTAGTTACGAGTAGAGGTGTACGGCGCATCATACAAATGTGACTGCAAGCAACGGGGAAGCCCAACTCAGTCGCCAATGTTGCGCCTCTGTGACGGCATGTGTGGTGGGTCGTGATTTCGAGGACGCGATAGTTTGGATGAAAGGGACCACTATGAAGACTGTGACGAGTGCGAGGGGGTATGCGATGTTGATGGCGTCGAGGACGCCAATGGCCGAGTCCATTGCTGTTGGTGTATGGTATCGCGAACGCGGCAATCGTTGCGTGCTCAAGTCGAACCGTTGGTACAGACTACAAATGCAAGACTTTGAGGGTCCTTTGAATCGAATTTTGACCCGAAGAAATTGTCACGGCGCGCTTTTATAACAGACCGCGCCCGCACGGGCTGTGCCGAGCTCAGCCACATCGCGATAAGCCGTTGCGCCGACTGACTCACCGGGTTTATCAGAGCAGCCCTGTAGGGCGCAGTGCTGCAGCCTGAGAGTGGGAGCGAGTCAGTCAATAGGGAGAAGGAGAGGGGTCGCTCGAGATCTGAACTCCGCACGTAATTTACTTTAGACTCGAGTGTTACTCATACAGGTCCCTTCGTCATCACTGGGAGCAAATGTACAAGGGCTGGTCGGCGGCAGTTGTGTATGCTGCCTGAAAAAGCTTGCGCAAGCCTGTGGCGCGGCTAGGGCAGCCGTCACAGGCACCAGTCAACCGACCAACGCAGGCAACCATGCTACTTCTTGGTGGGTATTCGTCGCTGTGGGCTCAGTCTTTAGTTACCGAATCAATTCCCGTGTAGCAGGTGGCAGGCAGTCGTGAAAGTGATTGGCATTGCAGCTACACCGCATGCAGGACAAGGGTAGTTGAAAAGGGCTGTTTTAAAAAACTGAAACATGCGTGTGAAGCACAACTTTCATAAGACAAGTAACTGGCCAGGTCCGTAGCTGCAAATAACACGCCATACATGAGCAGAAAGGATTGCTGAAGGCATTCTAGCAAACCCTTTTTTTCGAGATGTTGGCTTCTCTCGTAGCTGGCCAGACTAGCCACAAGTCTTATAAGCGAAGCACCATACAGGAAACTAGGAGCCTGCGCTTGAGCCATTTCATGCTCTGCAGAAAAACGAAACCACATCGGAGGCAGCGATTTTTATTGTCGTTAACTTTTGCATGCGGCCATAGTAGACACTCCTATCTTGTGGGTCCTTATTTCCCAAAAATGGGAGGTGTTTGGTGTTATCATTGAGCCACGCCGCTATGGTTGACATTCTACGGATAGTCAAGTTGTTGTTTAATGTGGTTAGTGGCCCAAGGCTGCTGAACAGGCACCAGCCTAAGCCGAGTTCCAGCTACGACGCCGAGGAAGCTACAATCTCTTTGCTAAGTAGCAACTTTGCCGTGCCGTTGGTTTTAAATCGTGTCGTCTAAAGCCCCAATTTGAGTTCCAATGATCGAGCTATTAACAAAGACGAGTGACGACCTTCAATTTCAGGAAACACTAGATCCGAGTCGCTCCATCCACGAATGGCTACTTACCACAAGCAGCGAACCACTTGACTTGGCCGCTGTTCCCGGGTAGGAATCCAATCGCGTGGCACTAGGAAACGTTTGCCAGTTGTTTCGCGCCTCAGGCAAAGTCCAAGTCGAATCCTCAGAAGCGAGATTCTACTTGGGCTCATGAGCTTACGTAGCGTGGTCAACAGACCGACTTCGTCCGCGGCTTGCGACGCTAGTGAGCTATTCGTCAGATACGATGAGAGCGAGAAAACTAGTTCTCCACTCGTTCCGTTGAGTAGGCAGAGCCTTGCAAGCGTCTCTCTGGAAGCCATATAAAGCAGTCTGTCCGCGATGAATTATGTTTTGCCTGTAACTGAATATCCATCAAAATGGCTCCCAAAAATGAATATAACAAAGAAAAAGGAAATGTGCAACATCTTCTACAGCTACCCAACAACAGACAAATTGCCTATGCTTGCAATGGACCCGAGGCGGCAAAAACCGCCGTCATCTTCTTCAGTGGTATCATGAGCATTGGGCTGGCACATAGTGTCCCTCAGCCTTGCCAACGAATCAATGCTCGCTGGATCGCGCCAACACCAGCAGGCATGGGCCATTCGAGCACTCGTGACCTCACAGTGCCTTACCATGTCAGCCTGGCGCGCGACATTACGGCACTGCTAAAGCATCTGTATCCATCAAGTGACTTTGACACGCTGTATGTTGCTGGAGGATCCTATGGCACGGTCATGGCGCAGATGCTCTACGGCGCGCCGTACGCCATATTTCCCGCCGGACGCAAGATAGTGGGTGGCATGGTGCTGGCCGGGTTCTCCCCTTACAAATACGACACAGATTACGGCAAGGCGCTCAACTGGAACACATGGCTCTCCGTGGGACCGCCGTCGCAGCTCCCCTTTCGTCCGCTGCAGCGCGCCTTTCGCGCTGCGATTGGCTCAAAGATGAGCACCGTCGACGGCGCTAAGACGTTTTTAAACTTGACTTTGTTTGATGTCATGGACGCGGAGGAAAAGGAAATCTTCAAACGCTTCGTCGCCGATCAAGGAGAAACAGAAGATGAATTCATTACCCGGTTGGCACGCAGCACAGTGGAGTCTTGCAAGAATTGGGACGGCTTCATGGAGGTCTCAGATGTCATCCACTCGGACTGGGGGTTTGAGCCTTCCAAGCTGAGCGCGGAACACTGCAAACCGCTGCTGGTGGTTCAATCGGCGGACGACATTGTCGGAAGTATGAATTCCGACTGGGTTGTCGCAAATTACAACAATGCGATATCCAAGACTGTTCCAGGGGGGCATGTCTCCAGCATGTATTACATGGACGACATATGGCAGGAGATGATAACACGTAAGTACGAATGATATCATTCAACTATCTTTTCTACGTACTGATGCAGTGACGAAGTGGTCAGCCAACGCACGATGAAGTAGACTGTTCCTCTTCTGTTCTGTTGTGACGTCTCTCGGAGAGCCCTTTGTCCTTGTCACATCGATGGGCATAGCAATGACATTTGGCAAGACGTGCGAAGTACAGTATTATTTTTTCGACAAGTATCGTTCTCAACGAAATAGTGGAATTCATTGTGCTGGGAACGCGCGCCGAATGACCTCAGGCAGCCTCTTCTGACGCTTCTTCCGGGGGGCGGAGTGTCCCAAACAGGTCATACTCTGTCCATTCTAGCTTCGGTCGCACAGTTTCAATTTTCCACTTGCCGTCGATTTTTTTGTATTGATGAAAGACAAATCCATGCGCGTGTCCCTTGTTCAATACCTCTGCCAGTGTCTCGTCCGTGTAGCGCTGATGGGCAACGCGCATTTGATGGACGACTTCAATTGACCCTTCTGCTAGGTATGACCACGTAGTCGCGCCCATCAGATGCTGCGTCTTAAGTCGCTCGTCACCAATAGTCTTGATCAGTAGAGAGATGTAGTCATCGGGTACGAGGTTGTCGTGCAGCTCGCCTTGCAGGCTACGAAAGTCGAGACGAGAAAAGGGCGCTAGACATGTTCGCAAAAGATCCCAATTTTTTGTGTCGTAACTCTCAGACCAGCGAGACGCCAGATTCGTTATTTCGAGATAATCTGTGAGGATTCTGTGAGAGTGTCCTTGTCGAGCGTGCCCTGCACCACCTTCATACCCTGGAATAAAATCTTGTCAGTCATTCTGGAGGGCGAGCTCTCTCGGTACGAATGTGTTGAGATAAATATTTGCTGAAAGAAGCGGCTGATCGAGCACACTTATTCTGCCAGCTAGGTGCGCATCGCTACCGTAAATGGACGTGTTACTCATCGCCCAGCCGGTGGCGGCGTCCGAATGTCAACAGGCTATGATGTGCGCCAAATACTCACGTGCTTCTGCGTGCTTAAGACATTCCCACATGGTGATGGTGAATATTACTACGCCACGGATTGAACAATATTATTTATGACCTATCGTTATAAATGGCCCAAAGCTGAGGTAGCTTCTGTTTACAACTGTTTGGTCGGTTTTCTGTTGTCAAAGTATCGAAAGAAATCGAGAAATTGAACTCGAAAAGCTGATACTTTGCCAAAGCCCAGCTCGCCGCAGCAGAGCTTTTACGCCTGGTGTGATTCGTAAAGGCAAAAATATGCAGCCCTCCTGCCGTATAGCGAGCGCTAAGGCTGTCTCCGCAGCACAGAAGTAATTGTGTACTGCACGTGAAGCAGATTCTGCTCTACATTAGCCGACGGACATTTACAGTTTAGAGAGTGACACTCTTATAGAGGTTCCAGCCGATATCTGCGCCAAATCCACCTTGGATGGTAACCAAATGAAGCAGGCATGGCTGTGGCCCATCTGCATCCCATGTCTGTAAACATGGGGGTGCGGAGAATAGCCACGGAGCGCATGATTAGAAGGGTAATGTCTCCGCAGAGAAGCTCAAGGAACGATCTCGTATTGAAACATAAATAGATAGACATTACAAGGATGAACGGACTACCGACTGTGAGCGCAAGCTCGACAGCAACGGTTGAAAGGCTGCGAACCCGGGCTCAACTATTAATACACAGAAAGAGTGTCCACAGAGGATCCGGAGTATTTGCTGCGTATCATCCGGCTTGGCCGGCGAATTGTCGAGACCGGATCAACTTCGTTCGAAATTCGAGATTCTCTGCGGCCTGCTGGTGCTTCGTAACTTTGCGCTCGCCGCTGCAACGTGCAGTACGGGCAGCGCGCAGCTTGCTGTTGCAAGAAGCGCGAACAAGGCACCGCTATTGACACTAACTAACGTCGAATGGAGAAAGCAGTGCGGATAGTTGAGCTCGCTAAAAATTAGTTGACTAAGTATGGTTAGTCCGGTACCGAATAGCCAAGAATCGGTGCGGTTTTTAGTACGAACAGAAGCAGGGACGGCGTAGCGGGCAGGCTGGCGATTCAGCCCAAAGTTGATTGTAACAGCATCACGACGCAACAGTCAAGGAGTGGCGAATTTCCGTTGCAGCCACTGCTGCACGACACATAGCAGCTCTTTCCATGTAACTTTCTAACTATTACTTTGGTTCCAAACAAGCATGCAAATCTAGAGGTAATTGGGTAGCGTAGAAGCATATAACGAAGTCCCAGCGTAGCATGCCTGTCGGCAACGCCTAGCAATTAACTAACAGCCCCAGACAAGCCACAGGCCAATACTTACCAGTTTCCAAGAACAGCAGTTTGAATGCCACAATTTTAGGTCGGTTACATACACACTACTCGTACTTCGTACAGATGCAAAAAAGAATCGAGCTGAGAACATTGGCAGATACCAGCAGAGACCGAGGCGCGAGAGCCCCTGCAGCCTTGCGGCGATGGAGTAAAAAGCGCCCCAGCAGGCGTGGACCCAGCGTGGAACCAGCGTGGAGGCTTTTTTTTTGTCAGAAACGTTGGAATGTCACTCCTGACTTTATGCCAGCCTTGTTATAGGGGCGTGTCGATAGCAACGCAACAGTCGCAGCATGTCATGGACGATATCTGCATGTTATATCAGGGAAGGCACTATTAATCCCAGGAAGATTGAAGATTGAAAACCTTGACAAACTAAGCCAGGGGCAAAATCCTCCTCAGCGATGGCAGAGGCATCCATTCGGCCTACTCTAACCGGACGGGACCTCGCCCTCTAGAGGGCCCCGTACTGCGATTGATTGAAGAAGACCAGTGTCAAGAACTGAAATCAGCGGGAGAACCTTGAGGCCATGGCAAAGGCCGACAAGGCACGCGCAGACAGCGTTTGCGCCGCGGCGTTGGTGTGTGCATGTTCTAACCAACTTGGTCAGCTAATAATGCTGAGACTAACTTGCGTGTTGTCCCACCGCGACTTCTCTGCCTTTGCCCAACTTGCCATTTCCTAAAATCATGGTCGTCCTTGTTTGAAAGCATCGTTTTTTCAAGTTCTCTTTTCACCATCTTTCGCGATCAGGCAATCATGGGTTCTCCACAGAGAGAGCTGGTAACGGACTACAACAAGTCTCCTCTTATCCAGATCTTGGCATGGATGTTTCTCGTCATCGTGGTACTGGCTTGCATTGCTAGGACAGGCACGAAGCTCTACATGGTGAAAAGACTCAAGGCGGAGGACTGGTTTGCCATTGTGGCAACGGTGAGGCTTGAATCGCCACGTTTGACTTTGTACTTCGAATTCTAACACCACAACTTTGCCAGCTTGCCGCCTGTGGTCAATACATTGTCCACGTTGCCAGTGGCTACCAAGGCCTGGGAAAACATGTTGCAGACCTGTCTCCGGACAGAATAAATGGGGTTCTTAAGGTATACTATGAAGTATTAGCCAAAATTTCAAGTTAGCTAATCAGCAGACAGGGCCAATACGTCGCTGATGTTCTCTTCATCGCGAGCCTTTTCTGCGCCAAGATCGCGACAGCAATGATGACCAAGTCAATTTCACAGCGGAGTCACAAACAAATCATACAAGCAATCGCATTGATAACTGCAGCTTGGGCGGGCACTGGAGTCTTGGTCATTCTTTTCCAGTGTCAATTGCCTAGTCCATGGCACTACATCGAGCGGAAGTGCATCAAGCGCGTGCGTTGCTCAAATACACAAAAGCTGTGTGTTGCTCTGGATACTTACCCCTTTACAGGTTGAATTCTGGTCTTACTTGAGCGTCATCAATATTATTATCGACTTGTTGCTCATTGGAATCATGGTCGAAAACGTGCGTCGCATCCAAACTTCTTGGTCGAAGAAGGCTGTGGTAATCTCTGTCTTCGGCAGCCGCATCTTGTAAGCATGCAGTCCCCGCCAAACTGATGTTTTGTTAATTGCTTTGAAAGTGTCGCGCCCGCGATTATTTCACAGATTGTCTTCTTCAGAAAGAGCTTCTCAACGGCCGATCCGACTTTTGACATGTGGGAATTGACCATTATCAACGCCGTGGTCACTTGCACCAGTATCCTGGCCGTCTGCATTCCCAACCTCAAGCCCTTTCTGGACAGTCTGGAATCTGGCCAGATTCGCGTCGACGATTTGCGTCGTCAAGGAAAGTCGAGCAGCGGTGGGTACGCTAGCTACAATCGCAACGCCTCCGGTGGCCAGGACAGTCATGCTCGAAGCAATCACCGCTCTAGAAGAGCAGCGGGAGTGGTCTCCAACCAGCTTTCGCACAAGGACCCTCTAGCCTCCAATCCATCGCAGCCCAGCAACACCTTTGAGATGGTCGATATGCACAAGTCGACGAACAAGGAACAGTCGCAGCCGTCCGAATCCAGCCCCAGTCATGAAGGTGGTGTCGCATGGGACGGGCAGAGCCACACCAGTCAAACAATTCTCATTCAGCAGACCTGGTACGTGGATGTCGAAGACAGACGCAGCTCAGACTGAAAAAGCCACTCTGAGCCTCGGTGTGGAGCAGGGCGACCTGTCGTGCCTCGTTGTTCTCAATCTTTCTCTATGATGGCATTGGAAATGGGTTCGGGATTTGGTATCTCTGTCGATTCACGGTCGTATTCGAGTTGTGTCGATGCTAGACTTTTTGTATTGCGGTGTGCAACGATCTGGACTAGTCAATCTTTTGGCCGGCAAAAGCTAGGGTTCAGGATGTAAGTGGCGTAGATAGTTGTGCTGGGCGCGCATATAGGACAACCTCCCGGCATCGAATGACATAAGGTGATGCAGCATTTTCAAAGAGAATTCAATGGAATAGTTCGCGAGAGCCTTATCACATATCAATTGTCAGCATAACTACTCCGTATTTTGATGCATTCTCGCTTGGTCTACATGCAAGCCCTGCAAGCCATTAAAGCCTCACAAGCCACATGGATATTGGGGGCTACAAAAGCGTGCTGGTGCTTGCTACGACATCAATCCGGCAGTCTGGCATATTGCTAAATGTTGCAATTATAACTTTGTTGTGTTGTACTATTCCATATGCTAGGGCGAGCTTGACGAGCATCGATGGACGCAGACTATCCTGGCGCGACACGAAAATGAATCTCGGCTCAACGACTGGGGGTCTCGTCTTCAGGAGCCAAGTCTTGACGACCCTGAGCCCCCCCGCGGCACAACAGGGCCCATCTAGCCTGGAGTGTACCCATTCTTTTTCAAAAGTTCCATCGTGAGAGCCTGGTGCCTGCCTGCGCTAGCACGCTAGGCAACTGGGATAAATTCTCGTTTTGCATCAAATCTTCAATGGTGGCCCCTTTGGAGGGGCTGTAACCTACCCTTGACGGCGTACTCTTCGCTACTATTACTTCGCAGCCAGTCATAGATTCGTAGCTGGCGATGTCACTGCCCCATCCCGATCGCCCACCTGAGACTTCGTATCTACATAGTAACCATTGCCATCATCACAGCTGATGATGGTAGTGGAGCGAGCCACCAGGCTTTGAGATTAGCTCTCGGCCACTTTTCTTATTAGGACCCCCTCTCTCGCTTCCATCCTGACTTTTTTCTTCAACATCCATGACTACAGCCCAACGTAGCATTTCAAGGTGGATTACGTATTAATGGCGCAAGCCATGGTGTACAAACCCTTGCCCTTGTCGTTACAAGTAGGCCCGGCTCTCTTTCTTCTTTGGCAATGATCCCATCTCTTTTGGCTTGTTGTAGACGGGGGACAAGCGGTCCATGCTTTGCCAGCTTGCCAGGTGCCAGCCTCCCAGCACTGGCAGCAACCAGCTTGCGTACGCCGGACGCTGGACAGTGTAACATCGTTTCTCTAGTCCCCGGCGATTCTAGTGAATTGCTGGTAGCGAAGATTCACTGCCGATTGCGAAGGACAACTGCCAGGCAGTCAATAGAGTAGTGGAGCAAATGCCACTACGAAAAAGGACTCCGCAGGGGCTTTGGACGACAAACCATCAGTTTCTGTTGTTATCGACATTTGGCAGCAACTATTGCTGCGGCCATGCTGCCCTGGAGTGCACTCCACCCACCGTAGGGGTCATCAAGCCAAGGCGGCGCTGATCGTAAAAGTCGGCGTGTCGCCACGGCCGAGTCGCGCCTTTGGCATTACTACTGTGGATTGACAACTCACGCCCATCATCAAGACAGAGCACACCCCTCCCGTTTCGGACGCTTCTTGCAACATTTTGGTTCCCGCCGGCTTGTTTGCTGTTATTCAATCTATAAATGAGATTATATGGTCCACCTGTCACTCAACCAGTTCGCCTTCGCCACTCCGCCGGGCTTCCCGTGCAAACTTTGTAGCCACACCCGCTTCGGTCAAGCAAGGATACTCGATCTGGTGTTATTGCACATGCAGCGCACTTCATGGCACCCAACACCCTAGTCTATGCTTCCTCATGTTCCACTTGAATGTCTCCGCGGACCCTTAGGGCCATTCATCATGAGGCTAATGCAGGACAGACGTGTGCTGTGAACCGTGTGACCGTCAAATCAGGCTCTTTGGGCCCCAGAATTCCCAGTAGCGTTCGGGTATTTTATTTCTCTTTCATCGGGTCCCCTTTTTAAGCCAGTTCCTTTTACTATAATAGCCCCCTTGAACCGAAATTGTTGACCCATACCCGTACTCCTGTTCGCCTCAGGCACGACAGGGACTTGCTGGAGTTGCTCTTCTAGAACTTGTCTGATTTGTCTTCGATACAGACCGGCCCCCACCTACAAGCGGGTGTCTCGTCTTCCACGTGGTATTGGTGTTGTGAAGGCTCTCCTCAGATATATTTATAAGCGGCACCTGCCACTCTACCTTACCACATCCTCGAGCTGTTGCTACTGTACAGACTCATCAAAGATGCCTTCTACCGGGTATGAACTGGGCAACATGGCCTCAGCTACTGCGAAAGGCATGCGCGTGGCGGAAGAGCCCTCTAGTCCTCACAGCGAGGCAATGTCCAAGGGCGACCATGCCGACAGCGAGCAGCTTGCGCGCCTGGGCAAAAAGTCTGTTCTCAAGGTACGCAAAAACCAGCAAAAAGAGCTATCATGTCAATACAGCTGGGAAACTTATATAGTGGGTGCGCTAACTAATTGTTCTACAGCGAAACTTTGGTTTCATGTCCATCCTCGGTTTCTCTTGCACTATCCTCATCACCTGGGAGGCAACCCTCCTTCTCTCAGCGCAAGGTCTTGCCAATGGGGGTTATGCAGGCATCATCTACGGGTACATTATTGTCTGGCTCGGCAACATCAGCGTCTTCACAACGCTCTCTGAATTGGCGTCTATGGCCCCGACCTCGGGGGGGCAATACCACTGGGTGGCCATGCTGGCGCCGCGCCGCTGCTCAAAGTTCCTCAGCTACATCACCGGATGGCTCACAGTCGGAGGTTGGCAGGGATCCGTCGCGTCATCTGCTTTCCTGACCGGCGGCATGATTCAGAGCATGATCGTCATGAACAACCCGGACACCTATGTCCCTCAGCCATACCAAGGCACGCTGTTTTTCTGGGCCATTATGTTGTTCGCCGTCTTCATCAACGCCGTTGTCAGCTCTTCTCTGCCCAAGTTTGAGGGTCTGATCCTGATTTTGCACATCCTCGGCTTCTTTGCAATTCTGATCCCAATGGTCTCTCTGGGGTATCACGGCAACGCGTACCAAGTCTTCACTGAATTCCGAAATGAGGGCGCTTGGCCGACTCAAGGTCTGTCCTTCATGGTGGGTCTAATTGGCAATGTTTTTGCCTTTGTTGGTATGTTCTCATGCTTGAACTCAAGAGTTACACGGAAGTTTCTAATTAATCACCGCAGGTGTTGATGCTGCGTTCCACATGTCGGAGGAGACCACCGATTCTGCTGTTACTGTTCCGAAATCCATCTTCCTCAGCATGCTTATCAACGGCACGACTGGCTTCGCCATGACCATTGCAGTCCTGTTCTGTATTAAGGATGTGGATGCAGTTGTCCACTCGCCAATCGGGTTTCCCCACATGCAGCTCTTCCTGGACTCGACAGGCTCAGTTGCGGGCGCGACCGTCATGGCCGCCATCATCACAATCCTTGCCACCTGCGCTACTGTCGGCATGCTCGCCTCGACGTCCCGTGTTTTCTGGTCGTTTGCGCGTGATCGAGGCCTGCCTTTCTGGCGCACCCTATCTCAGGTCGATCCTCGCACTACGGTACCCCTGTGGGCCATCACTTGCACGACTTGCATTGCTTGCCTTCTGGCTATCATTAATCTCGGCTCGCCCACTGCCCTGAGCGCCGTCATATCGCTCTCCGTTTCTTGCCTCTACCTGTCATATTTCATCTGCGCTATTCTGCTATTGTACCGTCGCACAACCCGGGGCTTTCAAATGCCTGATGCATCGGGACTGCCTGCTCTTGCAAACACTTCTGGCGCCGAGCTTGTTTGGGGTCCATGGCATCTACCAGGTGCACTTGGTATCATCAACAACGCCATCAGTTGCATTTATCTGATTGTTATCTTCTTCTTCAGCTTCTGGCCTAGCATGCTGAATCCTACCGCAGCTTCTATGAACTGGGCCTCTGCCGTTACCGGATTCATCCTCATCTTTAGCATTCTTTACTACGTGATCTGGGCTAGGAAGGAATACGAGGGTCCTATTGTCGAAATTTGATAGTCTTCTTGCGCGGATCATACATAACTTTACTGCATAGTAAAAGCTTGACGTTTATCGCAATCGCTCTCAACAGCTCTTTACTCAGACTTGCTCTACTCATGGTAGTGACAATGAATCAATGCGAAGGGATTACCGCTCGTCCCACCCGGCATTTTGTTACATGTGTAGCACGTTCCGATTCATTCATGCATTGTACGTTATATATCTAAGATAGCGATAGACTTCTTGTCACTATGGGAATTTGAATATTCGTACAATTACATTAACCCACTGCGAGCGATAGCAATGGGATTGTTGAAGTGAAGAGGACAAAGAGTACGTACGGCCCATCCTACCATCTCTCCACCTAGTGATCCCTCATTTAATTTTCCAGGACATTTTGCTTGTGAGGGATGCAGTTCTTGCACTCCTTGAAATTGTTGGCAGTGCTGGCAGCGGAGCCGATGCAGCTCAAGTCGGCTGCGACGTTGGCTCCGACTTCAATGACTGCGGCACCGCAAGAAGCCGTGGTACCGACTAGGTGAAGAGCACACTCTGTGATATTGGTTAAACCCCCTTCTCTTGGCTGGGAACGGTTCACAAACTGATCAAGTCGCTCTTGGTGCAGCCAGGAGGCAAGGAAATGTCGACTTGGTTTTCGACCTGGGTCTCAGAGGGCGCAGCAAAAGCCACGGCGGCAAAGAGAGTTCCGGCGGTGATAGAAAAATGCATGATCTAGAGGGTGCGGGTTGTGTTCTGGGAGTTTAAATGTTCGCAGTTGTATCGCGCAAATTATTGTGCTGATGTTTTTTATAAATTTGCGAGAATTGTCGACGACAAGAAACCTCTTTATACTTCTACGACTGTACTAGTCTCTCCTTTGAGACACCTCAAGGGCGTCTGGCAGCCATGAGGGATACAATCAACTTCGTTTCTATATATTCGGAGACTTCTTTTACGAGCGCACTGACGTCGGCGTACGCATCACAAGCCGGAATCAGTAACCCGGCCAGAGATCGTATCGTTGCAATTGTTGCCCTTTAAAAGCATAACTTTCGTCTTACATGCATCAGAATCCTATTTGATTAGCACGAAGGATTCTTGGGATCCGGAGGTTTGCCGTTTCATGCGGCTTCGCTCGCCCAGGAGGAGTGGAAACCAACACTGCACCACTACCTAACGTCACAGGAGGAGCAAGTTAAGTTCTTGCCAGCCTTGACGAAGTAAAGCCTGGCATGGTAAGATCTGGATCACAATCGTGGAACAGCCTCGTATGCGTCGCAGTGCTGTTTGGCTGATACCAATACGTCTGTGGCTGCGAAAGTTCGAGATGTCAATTTAGCAGAATTTAATCAACGCAGAAACGGGCGAGCCACTTAACGCTAACTTTTAGTGGTGTACACATGAGCAGCACGACCGCTTTCATCGATGTGTGAGAGTGCAGACATCGATGACTAGTTACACCATCGACAGGCAAACCGGGGCCATGAGTTGCGGGCGGGCCGGCGTGCCGCCTTTGCCGGCATCAGACTTGGCGAAACAAGTTTTCGAGGTGACTGCATATGTCGATTGTATGTAGTCGCAGAATGCAAGCAGTCAGGGCATTAGATCACCCTGGGCGTCCTCCTGCCGGTGCTAGAATTGAAGTTCGCCTGACGCCCGCAGTAGACGGACCTGATACTGCAAATCAAAATCCTCTGCGCGGCCGCGGTCCGAGCTATGACACGTGGACACCAATGCACAGCCCGATGGTCGAGTCGTCAGACTAATATCATTGGTCATATTCTTGAATCATGATCATCGCAATGCGGAATCCTGCCAGCAGCAATCAGGCTCTGTCCGACACTTCGGCCTCAGAAAAGCCCAGGTATCTTCGAGACATGAGCTACTGGACAACTGCGTTTGTGTTGCTGTAGATCTTGCCAAAGTCAACAAGCGGAGCCGGCGTGGCTGTCTTTTCGTGTCAGCCTTATTGGGCTAACCAATTAGCTGCATCTCCTACATTTTGTCGGGTTGCCTCCGTGCCGTCGAACCGAGAAGCGGCTGCAGTCCACACCCACTGTCATGAGGGCTGACGTGTGAGCGGTGAGAGCAATGGGTTACACCTATGACGCGTGATTCAGAGTGTAACGAACGCTTAGTGCCTTTTATTAGCGCCAGTTTGCGCCGCCAATTTCTTTTCTAATGGTATCTTTCGTCTGTCAAAGTTCATCCAACACATCTCAGCAACAGCGCGAAAGCGCAATATCACCGCACTTTAATATCGCATGAATACCTCAGTCGTCAAAAGGATAACGACTCAAACCGACCATCATGGGATGTGGAAACTCCAAACAGGCCGATGATAGCAAGGCATACACCCCGCAGTCCCTGCCAAATGGTCCTCCACCTGCACAACCCGGCTACGGTCCTCCCCAGTATCCAAACCAACAGCGAACTTCAAAAAAGAAAAAGGCAACGAAAGCGGGGACTACAGCTGGATTTTTGAGTGTGCTTGCCGGATAGCCGGCATTTGTTTTAGCTGGAGGGGGAGGCCAGACGGGCAGAGGAGGATAGCGACCGCCCGGCTCTGAATGTCATTGAATGTCATATTCTATGACATCATGAGCTACAATTGTGCTGAAGCAGGCTGGATGCAGGCGAAGCAAGCTGAAGGTGATCCGCTCCTGCAACATGCAGCTTTGTACCATACTACGTGTCACGCCAGAGGTTGCTTAAGACATGGGAGACATGGTGTCAGCAGCGCAAAGGACAAATAAAGAATAAAGGCAGCTAACTTACTAGTTGACCGAATTGAGCACGGCAAATGCATGTTGTAAAGATTAAAATACGTTTACACTATTACAATCCTAGAAATCTTTACAATTTTGTTGTGCTCTATGCAAGTCCAACTGTCGTGCTGTCCAAAGCTACTCTGAGCTTTCCAGGTTAGTCACAAGCTATGTCTGGTAGTTGAGTGAGCGACCAACCAGGCTCCAGCCCTGTCGGCCAATTTCAAGAATGCAGCCACAGGTTAGCCTGATCGCATCGGTCATATACCAGGTACAAGCAGTCTTAGAAAATGAAGAATCCTCGGGCGTAAATGCATCGCCCATCAGCCAAGCGAAAACACTTCCCTTCCTCATCCGCCTGACATCCGGTCGTTATCCCACCAAACATTCGAGGAATTGACGGCAGATTATCGTCATAGTTCCTTGCCCCCCTACTGGGCATGGCTGTCGACTGCCAAGCTGACCTTGACAGTTGATCACTCCTGCAGAAATAGGGAAAGAACTGTCTAGCTTGCGTCATCCCCATTGCCTTGCAGACGAGTATTCATTGGCGATTGGAGCTTCTTCGGCCGAGCCAACAACAAGAAGCAATGTATGAAGGCATACACTGGTGTGCAAAAAGTCACTGGTGAAGGCAATCCTGCAGCAACTGGTGGCTGCGCGGTGCGCGTGTCTTTGTAAGATACAGAACTCTATTGAACCTGCCCTTCCAACGTGGACCATGCTACATGCGATATACTCCGGAGCGAATGCTCCGGTACCTTTGGCTTGTCGGCCACGGCCGTTAGGCTGAGAAATGAGGAGGCTGAGCCGCTGCGGTTTGATCTATTTGTTGGCACCGAATCGCCAGGCGTGGTGGTGGTAGTGTCGGTACAGCGCACTCCACAGCTATCTGCAAGGCAGTCGAGCTGGGGGCTTCCATGCCTGGCCAGACTGCATATAGCTTTGTGTGCTAGCCTTTTAAGCAGCGCGCCGGCTTCTTACATGGTTAAATACATTGTCGGCACAGACATAATAAACAGCAAGAACTGTCTTGCGCCATGCGGCAGCCAGAACACCAAAAAAGGGCGTACGCAGGCATTACAGGGTCCTTCCCCACTGTTGTGTACATGCCAAAGTGCATCGATAATATGTGCAGTGTTGGGTTTGTATATACTGCACAACGTGACCCAACTGGCTACAATGACAAGTGACGTCGCCGCAGCCACATTGTCCTTCACATCCAGCGGCGTCAACATGCTGCCCCCCAACCACAGGCTCGTCGAGGCGCTGCAGGAATTCTTCTACCAGCGCGTCTTCGTCGCGACAGGGATTCTCTCCGAGATAATACGTCCTGATACTCGCTGAAATCTTCTCAAGCTCGTCGTCATTGGAGGTCCCAGCCTCATAGTACCGATGCCCAGCATCTCCGCGGCGGCTAAGAGTTAATGTAAACTCGTTCCATGGCCGTGTCAGAGCTTGGGCTCGTGCGGAAGGGGCTCGTTTCGTCGCGAGACCGTCTTGCCATCGGAAAGGCTCTCAGTTCACGGCCAGCAATGCTTCAGGTTCTTGAGAGGGCGTGACAAGAGATGATTGGAAGAGAGGTATCGTTCGCCCAAGAAAATCAGGGCACTTGTGGACAAACGCTAGGGGTCGGGTGCTAGTGCGGGGTGATTAGCAGACGCATTGCTGATTGCGGGGAAGCCTGAGCAGCTGTCAGGTCCAACATCATCAGGAGGCCGTCCTGGAGGAATCATTCTCGGTCCGACGCTGCCTTCTGCAAATCGAATCCTTATCCTCCTGTCGCGTATACACATCCGTAGCGAGTGCTTGCTTCTTAGTTTTGCCCAAGATTGGGGTTCGGTACGGAGCGGAAGCAAGGTAGTCCTCCATACACCTGCTACCTCCAGCCTGCCCAGCAGGTCAAAACCATCATGCCGTCTTCTGCGTTCGTGGGCGGTCGAAAGGGCGAGTCATTCCGTTTTACCATTCTCACCGACGGTTTGATTCGCTACGAGTGGGCGCCGCGCGGCGACTTCGAAGATCGACCATCTGCTTTCGCTGCCAATCGCAACCAGTGCAATATCCCTGACTATCGTCTGGTGGATTCGGACAGCTTGATTGAGATTTTCACGGAGCGATTCCATCTTACGTATAACAAGGCCAAATTTACTCCCGAAGGCTTTTTCGTGCGCGTCTATGGTCACCTTGGGACAACGTGGCGATACGGTGAAGTTCACGAAACGCTTGGTGGTACTTATAGAACGCTGGACGGCGTCAACGGTCGGGTTCAGCTTGAGCCGGGCGTGACATCTCGTAAGGGCTTTGCCAACATCGACGATGCCAGTATGCTATTTTCTGATGATGGATTTATTGCGCCTAGGAAGCCCGGCTCAGACAGAGTGGACTCTTATTTGTTTTGCTACGGACACGACTATCGTGATGCTGTCAAAGCCCTGTATCGCGTTTCGGGTCCGCAGCCATTACTTCCACGTTGGGCACTTGGCAATTGGTGGTCTCGATATTACGAGTACACAGCTGACTCGTATTTGAACCTCATGGACACATTCAGGGAGAAGCGTATCCCACTGTCAGTCGCTGTCATTGACATGGATTGGCATTGGGTCAGAGACCCCCGTGTTGCAGAGGCCAAAGCATCCGGATGGTCGGGATACTCCTGGGATACGAATCTGTTTCCAAAACCTCGAGAGTTTGTGAATGAGCTTCATACACGGAATCTGAAGGTTACTTTGAACGAGCATCCAGCCGATGGCATCGCAAAATATGAAAATATGTATAACAAAATGGCCAAGGTTCTGGGGCATGACACATCGCACGGTGACCCAATCCCTTTTGACAGCACCGATCCGGATTTTATCAAGGCGTACTTCGGCATTCTACTGAAACAAATTGATAGCGATGGCGTCGACTTTTGGTGGACCGATTGGCAGCAGGGCACTCATTCTTCCATCCCTGGCATTGACCCTCTTTGGGTTCTCAATCATTTCCATTTTCTTCACAACGAATGTCTGCAAAAGAGTCGCCCTGCCGAGGAGCGCAGTCACCCTATGGTATTCTCCCGCTATGCTGGGCCAGGAAGTCACCGATATCCAGTCGGGTTCTCAGGTGACACAATCACTAGCTGGGACTCGCTCGGGTTTCAACCTGAATTCACCGCCACAGCCAGCAATATTGGCTACGGCTGGTGGTCAAACGACATAGGGGGACACATGCAGGGCAATCGTGACGACGAGTTGACCTCTCGCTGGGTTCAGCTCGGGGTTCTCTCGCCGATCATGAGGTTGCATTCGACCAAAAATCGCTGGGTCACTAAAGAACCGTGGAAACTCCCGACTGGCTCCGGACAGGGGCCGCAAGATGTCGTCATCAACTTCATGCGTCTTCGTCACAGATTGCTTCCATACTTGCACATCATGAACCATCGCGCGACCAAATACGGCGAGCCTCTGATTCAACCCATGTACTGGGAGTACCCAGAGCGTGATGAAGCTTACGGCGTGCCTAATCAGTATTATTTTGGCTCGCAGCTGTTGGCCGTACCAATCACCTCACCCCAGAATCATGGGACCAAAACGGGCAAGGTCAAGGCATGGCTTCCTCCTGGCACTTGGGTCGATTTCTTCACTGGTGTTGTATATGATGGCAATCGCAGCATGTGGCTGAGCAGAACGCTCGACAAGGTCCCTCTTCTCATGCGCCAGGGTGCCATAATTCCACTGGATGCTAGTCTCGAAGGGTACAATGGCGCAGCGAATCCGCAGGGCTTTGAAATTGTTGTCGTGGCAGGCGCTGATGGACAGTTTGATCTCCTTGAAGAGGATGAAAGCGCAGAGTACGCCGCTGACAACGTTCCATGGGTCAGGACATCCATTTCGTTTGAGCAGTGCAGAGGAGTTCTCACCATAGGGCCCAATCGCAGTGGAGCGCTTGCGTATTCGAGAACCTGGAGCGTTCGCTTTTTGGGCATGCGTAACCCTCATGGAACTACGGTTTCCATCGGTGGAGTTTCCACGACTTCTTACAGTGTAGAGCCCGTTGAGAATGGCACTGTTGTGAACCTAGGTCGCATAGCTCCTGGGGACACGGCCCTTGTGTTTTTGGGTCCAAACCCGGAGCTGGCCGTCAATAATCCCGAGGCTCTCATTTACCCTGTCCTTTTCGAAGCCCAAGTCGGCATTCAGCTAAAAGAGAAGATCGATGATATACTCAGGCCCAGAGACGTTCCTGCATCGATTCGGGTTACTCAGGCGGCAGCGCTAGACATGGATGAGGATCTTCGCCGCATTCTGAATGAGTTTTTTCTAGCCGACAGTCGCTCTTAGTTTCTTTCGAATTTTGCCTTTGTGACAATTTTCAGACAGTTGTATTTCGGCCATCTCTTGTAGAACTAGATATGCTGGCTGAGAGTGAAAATGGCATTGTGACTTCTCGTCCATCCTCGCTCGTTGGCCAGCATTGGCTTTCGTCTCAAGTATTAAAATATAGCAAACCATTCCCTGCCTCATTCAGGGGTTAAGGCAGTACGGAAAAAACCACTGCACATTATTGCCTAGCGTTGAGGATCTACGATGTAGTCACTGGTGCGGTACGTCGCTGTTCCACGCCGAGTAGCTGAGGATTTGCAAGCTGGACGCACATTTCAGGACACAGTCAGGGCTCGGTTCAATGAACAAATGTATTTGGAAAATAAAAGATTAAAGAAGGTCGACGACGAAACTTAGTAAATAAAACCCCCAAAACACTCAAATGGGACATCTTTATATAAACAGTGAACCATTGAAGGCATCATTTTTTTGATTGCCTATTTCTCGCAATAGTTCTTGCACTTGCTGGTGTCGATGCTCTTATTGGCAAGGTAACAAGCAGCGTACTGCTTCTTGCAGATAAGATCCTTGATAAGACCGAAGGTACGCTTGTCGTGGGTCTTGAGATTATCAGCAGGGGACTGCTCCAATCCGCGACCAAAGAGGCCATCAGCCTTGTTGAAGATGCAGGTGAGCTCGTTGGTCGACAGACACTGGTCAAGCTGGTACTTGCAAGCAGCCTGGCAAGCATTGCTGACACCAGGCTTGGGGAAGATAGGGCACTTGCTGCTGTCCGAGTTGTCGTACAGCTTGAAAGCACCGCTACCCCAAGTTTTAGCGTCATCATTGCAAGAAACAATGGGCAGAGGGACACCGCAGACGGGGTGGCCAGGACCAAACTTGTGCAGCCAGCTGGAGCCCTCGACGCAAATGTTCTCGGGGCTGGGAGGGCAAATGGTAGGTGTGGGTGTAGGCGTGGTAGAAGTGCAAGGTCCCAGAGTAGTGGTGACGGTAGGAGGCTCCTTGTGAGTGACATCGCACGTCTGCTTGCTGCAGCCGCCCTTGACACAGTTGAGGCAGCACAGCTTGATTTGCTTACAACGAAGAGCGTAGTCGAAGCAGCCGGCAGTGTTCAACAGGCCAGCATGAAGGAAGCAGACGGGAACCTGAAGAGCACAAGAGGCAGCGGCGGCAAGACATCCGACGGCATCGGTCCACTCAGGCTCGGGCTTAGGGCACCAGTCTCCGACCTGGTTGGCGCAAGCCGTAGGTGTGGGCGTAATCACGACGGGGCACAGGGTAGAAGTGGTGAAAGTCGAGGGCTTGGTAGTTGTCGTGGGAGGAACAGTAGTGGACGGCCCAGGCGTCGACGAAGGCGGGACACCAGTGGAAGAAGGCGGCACGCCAGTGCTGGACGAGGGAACACCGGTGCTAGAGGGAGGCACGCCAGTGCTAGAAGGAGGAACACCAGTGCTGGAGGGAGGCACGCCAGTGCTGGACGAAGGCGGCACGCCAGTGCTGGACGAGGGAACACCGGTGCTAGAGGGAGGCACGCCAGTGGAAGAAGGAGGAACACCAGTGCTGGAGGGAGGCACGCCAGTGCTGGAGGGAGGAACGCCAGTGCTGGAGGG
>JAPFRW010000264.1:0-45478 GCA_030778065.1 Akanthomyces uredinophilus
ATTTTTATATAGCCCTACTATCTAAGCTATAAATTTTATTTTAAGTATAAGTAACTTATAAGATAGTAAGAAAAGTAGTAAAAAGTAAAGCCTTTCCTCTTTAGGTAGTTACTAATACCCCTATCTAGTATAGTACTTTAGCTACTAGGGTATTAAAAAGTTATATAATAAACTATAGGAATTTTTAAGTAAGTACAACTAAATTTAGTAAAGTGTAGGAATTATATAGATAAGTCGCGAGTATTAAGTATACAAGTCACTTAAGATTAGGGTACAAAGTAGGCGACTAGAGGGCAAATTGTGGAGCTTTTGTACCCCACGAACAGCGGGCGTCGCGTGGGGGCGCAGTGACAACAATCGTCATGGTTAATTAGCTATGCATTAGATTACTAGGCAGTAACTTGTTTTTTGTCTGACGATGAGATAAGCAGCGGGCAGCACTCTGTATTTCTTTCTGACATTTTTTGCTTCTTGTTCTGGAACTTGCCCTCTGAGACTCACGCCACCGGCCAAAACAGATCATGCGTTTGTACTCGTATCTCGCAGCGGCACTCGCTGTCTCGCCAGCTGCCGCGCTCTGGCCGATTCCCATCAACGTCTCCACTGGCAACAAGACGCTCTTCATCGACAGGACCATTAATGTTACTTATAATGGCGCACCGGTATGTTGCTTGGAAAAGTTCCAAGCACGACGTACCGACTTGCAAAATGCAAATGCTTATTGCAGATATGACAGCTCTCGTACCAACCCGGCTACAACCCACCCGCTGGCAGCAATTTTACCTCGAAGACCATTGTTCAGGGGGCGCTCGCGCGCTCGCTCAAGGCCATTTTTGACAATGGCTACGTGCCATGGATGCTGCACAAGCCCGGGTCCGATTTTGAGCCGCGCTGCGGGCCAACGAGAAAGAATCGCGTGCAGTCGCTCACCATCACCCAGACCAGCAAGGACGAGCCTAGCAACTTTAAGCCGCTCGCCGGCCAGCGCGATGAGTCCTATTCTCTCAATGTGACTATTGACGGGCGAGCCAGCATTACGGCCAAATCCTCCATTGGCGTGATGCGCGGCCTCGAGACGTTTTCCCAGCTCTTCTTCAAGCACTCCTCGCGGAGCGCCTGGTACACGACCCAGGCCCCCGTGCGCATCGCCGACGCGCCCAAGTTCCCGCATCGCGGTATGCTTCTCGATGTCAGCCGCCACTGGTTCGACGTTGACGACATCAAGCGCACGATTGACGGTCTGTCCATGGCGAAGATGAATGTGCTGCATCTGCACATCACCGACACCCAGTCCTGGCCCCTCGAGATTCCGGCCCTGCCGCTGCTCGCCGAGCGCCACGCGTACAGCAAGGGCCTGACATACTCACCGGCCGCCATCGCGGACCTACACGAGTACGGGGTCCACCGCGGCGTGCAGGTGATTCTGGAAATTGACATGCCGGGTCACTTCGGCATTGAGCGCGCCTATCCTGGCTTGTCCGTGGCCTACAACAAGCGTCCCTACGGGCAGTACTGCGCGCAGCCTCCCTGCGGCTCTCTACGCCTCGGCAACGACAAGGTCGAGCAGTTCCTGGATACCTTGTTTGAGGATCTGCTGCCGCGTCTCTCTCCCTATGCGGCGTACTTCCACACCGGCGGCGATGAGTACAAGGCAAACAATTCGCTTCTGGACCCAGCTCTCAAGACCAACGATGTTTCGATTCTTCAGCCCCTGCTGCAACGATTCCTGGACCACGCACACAACAAGGTACGCGAGCTGGGCCTCGTGCCCATGGTCTGGGAGGAGATGATCAATGAGTGGAACGCCACTGTCGGCAAGGATGTGGTCGTGCAGTCGTGGTTTGGCCAGGACAAGGTCAAGGAGCTGGCCGAGGCGGGCCACAAGGTGATTGTCAGCAGCTCAGACACCTATGTAAGTACCCAGCAGTACACACTCGAGCCGAACAGAGAAGGGAAAAAAAAGGCGAAAGTAGTGTAAGTAAGAGACGATGCTAACTGGACAGTACCTCGACTGTGGCCGCGGTGAATTCATCGACTACGAAAACGGCCCTGCCTTCCAAGGCGCCTACCCGTTCACCGACTGGTGTGCGCCCACCAAGAACTGGCGCCTCATCTACGCCCAGGATCCCCGCGCCGGCATCTCCGACGATGCGGCCGCCAATGTCATCGGTGGCGAGCTGGCCCTCTGGACGGAAACCGTCGACGCCACCAGCCTCGATACCATTGTCTGGCCGCGCGCCGCCGCTGCGGGCGAGAGCTGGTGGTCCGGTCGGTACGACGTCGACGGCAAGAACAGATCCATGTACGATGCGCGCCCGCGGCTGTCCGAGATGCGCGAGCGGATGCTGGCCCGAGGGGTGCGCGGGGCGCCGATCACGCAGCTGTGGTGTGATCAGGCGGACACAATTGACTGCTCCAGCGAGTAAGCAATTGCGCCACATTTTGATTGATGTAGCGGTCGATAGAGGTTGTATTGGATGTTATAAATTTATACAAGCAGAGTCTTTCTTTTACTTGCGGCACCAACGAGTTCACATCAGTGATAGAACTTGCAGAACGCCCCGGGACTGGGTGACTGCTGTTCCAGATCAAAAGTGCTGTTGTAACTGCGATCGATCAATTTCGGCCTCATAATTAAATCGTTGGTGACTGACTCTGAGTCTTCTACAATCTAGATACATATGTGGCTTGCCAGGTTATGGTTCCTCGCGAGTACCATCGACGCATCTTTCTGGCTGAACCGTGAAATTCAATGCCGTTACAGAAGAGCGTCGGAATTTTCCTTTCCCTGTTCTATTTGCTGCCCTTTTCAAAACCAAAGTAGAAGAAAACATCATTATTCAGGAATTGGACTTGTCCTGGTCCCATGAAAGCCATCTTTGGTAGCAAGACGCTCCAGCATGCCAAAAAGCCTGCTCGCCCAGCGCTCGACACTCATGTCCTCGACCTGCCGAAACAGCGCCTCGTGGCTCGCCGTCTTGTCCGCGTCGGTCGCCGTCAGCGCCGTGTGAATTTCTCGCGCGACGGCCGACACGTCCCAGGGGTTGATGACGACGGCGTCGCTCAGGGCGCCGGCGGTGCCGCTGAACTCGGAGAGGACGAGGGCGCCGCGGCGGTCGCGCTGGCAGATGCTGTACTCGAGGGCGGTGGTGCTGATGCCCTCGCGGACGCTCGTGATGAGGGCCATGTCGCTGCGGCGCAGCAGCGCAAAGTAGGCGTCCTGCTGCGGCGGCAGCGGCGAGAGGCGCACGGGCGTGTGGCCGAGCGAGCCGTGGCGCGAGTTGATGGTGGCGACGAGGAGGTTGACGCGCGACGCAAACTCGGCCTCCTCGGTGGTGCCGCCGGCCTCGAGCGTGGCCGGGCTCGTGAGCTGCACGAGGACGGCGCGCTCCTGCCACTCCGGGTGGTCGTGCAGGAAGCGCTCGTAGGCCTGCAGCTTCTTGTCGAGCCCGGACAGGCTGTTCATGGGGTCGTGGCCGAGGATGATCTTCTTGCCGGCAAAGGCGCGCTGGACGTCCTCGCAGACCCTGTCGACGGCCGGGTTGAAGGCGAGCTGGGAAATGTGCTGAATGTTGACGCCGGTGGGTATGTGCGCCAGCTGGACGCAGCGCCCGTCGTGGATGAGCTGGTTCGTCCGGACCTCTGATTGGAGAATTCGGGCACAGGAATTGGCAAAGTGCTCGGCGTAGATATGGGCCTGGAAGACGACCACGTCGGCGCCGAGTACACCTCCGAGAAGCTCCTGCCGGCGATGGAGACACCGCACAAACTCGCTCGTCGGGAATGGTGTCTGAAGTATAAAAGCAATGCGGGCATCAGGAAGCCGTTGGCGAATCATTAGAGGAACGAGCATCAAGTAGTAGTCGTGTACCAGGATAATGTCGCCGGGCTTGTAGTTCGTGCAGATCTTGTCGGCAAAGGCTGTGTTGACCTGGTGGTAGTCATTCCATCGGAGCCTCTCGTCGCCGCCACCAGTCGGCTCTCGTTGCTTGTAGTGAAAGAGCGGGTAGAGATCGTGTTCAGCATATTCTCGCCATCTGGATTGGTTCTTCAGTTCAATCCCGTCGTCTTTCCGCTCTGTGTCTGCACAGAGCCAGATTGGTAATATTCTCTCGCGACTCTCATACAAGTCCGTCTCCAGCCGATTCTGCTCTTTGGTGCTAATGAACAAGGTTTTGTCGTTGCTTGAGTCATTCTTTTCCTGGGCAGTCCAAGTCGGATCAATAATGGTAGATGGTGGCGGAGCAGGGGGTTTCGCAGATTTGCTCTCGGACTGGCTTATCTCGCCCGTCCAGGCTACCACGGTATGTCGCAAAGGAGCCTGTTCGAGCGACAAGTGCGAAAGACAGTCGACATGACCCGAACGCCAGAAACGATGACCAGTTTCCTATAACAGTTAGCACACAGCAGTATCAGTCGGCAGACCGAGGCTTCCTACCCATTGCAGTTTTCCCTTTTTATACAGGATGTGCGGGACAGTAAATGTGGCGGAGATGACATTGCCATGAAGTGCTGGTTTCAGCCCGAAGTAATCTTGACTTGCCGACTCAGGGTCGACTTTTCCATGAGAACTCTTATGTTCATGCCCAAAGGCAGGCGTGACGGGAATATTTCGAGCATCACTCCTCCAGCGCGCGAGCTGTTCAGAGTCGCGCCTCTGGGGTAGGTTGGGCTTGATGGTCACTGTCCTTGCCGACATGGCAAACTAAAGACTGCGATAAAGGTTTTGCAGCAACAAAGTCGTCGGGACTGTGCCGGATGGGCGCAAGAGCTGCACGTTGAGAGGATCTGAATCAAACCTAACCCAAGTCTTTTTAAATACAATTTTTCGGCGCTGTAATTATACCATCAAGATGAGGTCATTGCGGCTTTGTGCTACTTAGTGGCTCCGCCACCGTTTGTGCAACGGTGATCGGCGGCTGAGGGAAAACAGGGGTGCACAATGGGACAATTCCTAAAATTCCCTGGAAAATCGGTATCCGTCCAAGGAAATCAGACGAACACCAAGGTTTATCCCCCGCTCATATTACATATAATGACAAAAGCAACATGCGGTATACAAACCTGGAGGGTCTCGAGTTGCGCCACAGGCTGAGCTTGCGACCAATGCTGACAAGAGGACGAAGCAGCAGAGCAAAAGGTGCTCTGCGAATGGTCCCCTATGAGCAATAGGAAATGCAATGGAAAAGGGCTGAGAACACTCATGCATGAATCTCCTGCATGCAAGGTGCGCTGTCGCTGACGGCCTTCAGCCAACGACGCGCGTTTGTAAGCGCCAGGAGTGAGGGGCTGGCTGGGCAGCTGAACTCGAGGCGTTTCATCTCGTCTTCCAACGATGGCTCCGGTCGGCCGACGAGGTTTGCTGAATGATTGCTTCTTTTCTTCTCATGAAGACTCGGTGACAGCTTCACCTTGCGCCAGCAGCTCATCATGTCGCTGTCGGAAAGCGCAGCGGCCAACTTGTTGGCGGCGGACTCGTATCCCAGCCCGCCCACGTCGCCGCAATCAGCAAAGCGGGCGGCCGTGGCAGCCTCGGATAAAAATACAGCAAAGGCAAAGCTCGACCCTATCATCGATTCTGCCATATCTGCACCAGCACCAGCTTCGCAAAAGGACTATGCTCGCCCTGTCACCCCGGCCGAATCTACAGTCGCGGACAATGAAGAACCCGAAGCCGCGGAAGAAGCATCCAAGCTCAGGACTTGGAAGAGCGCACTATCTCTTGCCGATATGAGATGTGGCGCTACTCGAAAGGACAACAAATCTTGCGAGAACAAAATAGCAGCAAAGAAGGCGGACCGAATGGACGACGTGATCAAGCTACTCTGGGTCCCAAGCAACACGGCGCTGGAAGTCGAGACACAGCTCGACAGTCTTGCCAAGCTGGCTCATTGCCACTACCATGACCATCCACCCGCGCGAGGAGCCCGAATCAGCAAGTGGCTGCTTGTGTTGCCTGGTGCGCCGCGCGCGCAATCACGTCAAAAACGTCTACGAAACATTTTAGGGTCCGCGCCGATAAAGTGTACATCTGTGAAGAAAGATGGCAAGCCTTGCGGTAACGCGGTAGGACGGGAAAAGCGATTTTATTGCGACAAGACCATCACAAAGATGATACAGATGGCAATGGAGCCGAAAGACGGAGATGACCCGTTGATGCTCCTGTCCAAAGTCATGCAGCACTACATGTTGTGTCATGTGCATCGCGTGCCGCCTTACAAGCAACAAGACGAGTGGACGAGGCGCGTCAACAAGTTTCGTGCGGCCTGTCAGAACGAGATGAACGCGAGTAAAGAAGAGAACAAGTCATGGAAAGACGAGATGGAGAAGGAGGGGACTACCAGAAACAGTGCCGAAGCAAGCAAACTTGCATCGCCTTCGCCTCCACGGCCAAGTCACAGGGTGGACGACGATCCAGGCACCTACTGGGATACTGGGTACGAGACAAGCCGATTTGACGTTCTTGGCAAGTGCGACATGATCGAAGAGAACAAATCTACCTTTGACGAAATTCGCGACATTGCCAAAGATCAACTGAAAACCGACACGGACAAGTCCGAGAACGAAGTCAACGACGGCTTCGTTTACCTCTACCAAGTCCCCGGCAACGAGCACCTCGTCAAGATTGGCTTCACCACCGGCAGCGTCGCCACGCGGCTCGAAAAGTGGAAAAAGGACTGCCACCGCGAGCCGACCGCGTTGTACCCGGCGGCCATGACGTGCACGGCCGCGGTGCCACACGCGCACCGCGTCGAGCGACTGGTGCACGCGGAGCTCATGGAGCACCGCGTGCGGCTGTACTGCGAGCGCTGCGGCAAGCAGCACGTGGAGTGGTTCGAAGTGCCGGTGGAGGATGCGGTCAGGGCGATTGAGAGGTGGTCGGGCTGGATACGCACCAGGCCGTACGCGAAGAGGGAGACGAGGACGGAGGTGAAGTGGTACTTGAAGGAGGCGGAGGCGAAGCGCCTGTCCGACGTGGCAAACTTTTTGAAAGAGTTGCAGAGCGATGTGGACGAGAATGATACTTCGTAGCATGATTGTCCAGCCAAGAATGAATGTAAGTATTTTTTGTGCGTTCATGGCGTTGAGTGTCAGGGCGAGTCTCATTCATATATTAGTCTTCTAGTTCAACTCGCGAATTTGCCGCGCAGTCGCTGATCATCTCTTGTTTGCAAGTATGGGCACACGCTACAGATGCGCGCTTGATCCACTCATCAATTCCATTTTATGTATGAATATCTATCGAGCCACCAATATGATCATATTAAATCGTCGAGAAATGTTGAGTCATCACTTGCGAGACTTGTGCTAGCTTGGGGAAGGAAGTCCTGCATACTAGCCTGCCTGAAAATCGCCTGCGTTTCAATTACGCCGGCATCTAAAAATGTCAAGCCAATGTTTCCAAAGAAAAAAAATCTCTCTTTCCGACTCGCCGAGTCTGTCGCCCGAATCAGCACCTACATGTGTGCGCCATGCCGAAGAGTCTTGGTTGACGATGGCGCGAGCAGGCTGACACAGCATACACAGAGAAGCAGCAGGACAAAGTTCAAGATAGAAGGTATCGGAATGGCAAGACATTTGTTTCGGTAGAATTGGAAGATTATTTATAGTATTAATATATAATGAACAATCTTAAAGCATATAAACACTGACGTTTTGTAATTGCTTCGCAGAGAAGTGCAGGTGCGTTGATCACTGTTTTACTCTCGGGGCTCACGTCAGGGGGCTCAGATGCGGCAACCTTCGTGTCCTTTCCTCATGAGGTCAGGTTGAACAAGCAAGCTCGGTGACTGCGTGTGGCGGCATGCAGTTAATGTATAGGTAGGTTTACTTGTGACCATTGACAAGACGGTTTTAGAGAGCTTTAGCCCTAAAAGCCGCTTTGCTGATTTCCACCACACTGTTTTAGCGCTGTCGCGTGCCACGACAGGCAACCAAATCCATGGAATTAACGCATCGTTCAATCGGGACACTCGGGCAAAAAAGGGATAACTTGACGAAGACAATTGATAATATACTTGGCCGAGTGGAATGCGCATTCGCGATTCATCGCCGAAGTAAAGTTGCTGGTGGTGGTGGCAGCCGAGCTGCTGTAGGTTGAGTCTCTCGGTCCCGAAGCCACAGTGGACCATTGATGGCGGTGCCGAGCCTCGCAAGCATGCAGATGACAGGTGTAACTAACTAGCTTTTGTATAAAGGCCCTGTACTTCAATCGTGAAGCTATTTTTTCTCAAGTATAATCCGGTCACCTTCTCGCTACCTCCGTCCATACACAAAACCATCTGATACTTACTCACAATGAGCTCAACGCACCCCAAGATTGCCATTGTCGGCGGTGGCCCTGGCGGCCTTACTCTTGCGCTGGTGCTTCATCAGCACGGCGTTCCAAGCATCGTCTACGAGCTGCGCCATCGTCCTACCGAGGAGGAGCTCGATCTCCCTTCTGGAAGTCTTGACCTTCATGAAGAATCAGGTCTCAAGGCTCTTCAGGCGTGTGGTCTCTCCGACACGTTTTCCGCTCACGCAAGCGACTGCTCCGAGGCCTGGAAGATTATCAATGCCGCAGGCCTTGCACTCTACACCGATGAGGGCAGCAGCAACCGCCCTGAGATAGCGAGGCACCAGCTTATGCGCCTCCTTCTGTCAAAACTACCAGATGAGAAAATCAAATGGGGCAGCAAGATTAGCTCCGCGGAGCGAGTCAGCAACGGGCAAACGAAAATTGACTTTGGCGGCCACGCTGAAGTCTTTGACCTTGTGGTTGGTGCAGATGGCAGCTGGTCGCGGATCCGACAGCTCGTATCCGACGCCATACCAGAGTACACGGGACTGCAAAATCTCACTCTCACAATCTCCAATCTACCAAAGCGCCATCCCGAACTGGCGCAGTTCTGTGGTAATGGCACCATGTGCGTTCTGGGGGACGGCGGCGGCATCATTTTGGGTCAGCGCGGGGTAGGGCAGTCGGAGCGACTGTACATCACCATGGCCTCTCCCCACGAAGACTTTGCAGAGCGCGAAAAAATCCACGATATGGACGCCGACGCACTATACAAATATCTCGTGACGACGGATTCTCTCTACGAGACTTTTGGCGACGTGCCCAAAAAACTCATCAAGGCAGCCTGTGACGACAGCGCGGCCCCGGTAAACAGTGGCGTTACAACCAGATACGACCTACGCCCGTTTTACAAGCTGCCCATCGGCCATCAGTGGAAGTCTGTGCCCGGCACTACCATCATTGGAGATGCAGCCCATCTCATGACGCCCTATGCGGGCGAGGGCGTGAATCTGGCCATGCGCGACGCGCTCGATGTTGGCGCGGCGGTCGCGGAGGCCTGGCAGATCAACCACACGGACACTACCGCATTTCAGAAGGCGTTGGCGCCGCTACTCGAGGCCGTAGAGGCGCAGATGCAAGCCCGAGCCGGGGAAAAAGCGGAGGAGACAGAGAGCAACAGACAGTTGCTATTTGGCGAGGATGCCGCTCAGAAATTTGCGACGGTGATGAAGGGGTACACTGGACCACCGGAGCTATAGATGGAAACATTTGTTTTTATACAGGTGGCGCAGGAGAAAGATGCATGTTGGTAGCGTTAGAAAGCTGATGGAATTTGGTATATAAATTGCCAAATCCTTAACTCTTGAGACCAAAAACCGCTCCTCAAGCAGATTTGAACGTGCCTCGCTGAAACGCCTGACAGCTCTCTTCTTCCAAGTCTATAGTCAACTCATACCCTCACTAATGGCCAATGTTTCGGCGGCTGAGCGAGCGTGCAGTAGTTGAGAATGGCAGCGCCTGCTTACTCTAAGGTTTTCTTGTGCGGAGAAAAATGTTGGAAGGGAGCGGCAGGCTGCTGGCCGAGGCATCGACATTGTATTCAATTTCGCCGCCTTCTTGCTCAAAGCCGAGCTTCAAGTACACGCGGCGGCCCATGACGGACGCTTCCGTGACCGATTCCAGGTCGCCTCTCGCCTTGGCCTCTTCCAGGCCCCATTCGACAAGCTTTCTCCCGATGCCGTGGCCCTGGAAGCGGGGGTCGACGGCGCAAATGTCGAGCGCCATGATGGCGGGCGGCGACTCTGCGGCCTTGGACTTTGCGAGCGCCCAGCGCTGCCTGTGCAGCGAGCTCATGATGCCCGCCCAGTACCTCTGCTGCGCGGGGTCGCCCGGGTAGATTTCCTCGATGCCCATGTCTGCACCCTCGTCCTCGGTCGGGAAGTCGCCGTGGCCGGGAACGCTCGAGCACTGCTCCCAGACGGCCATGCCGGCGACGACCCGGTCGCCCGGCGACGCGGGGTCCACCACCGTGGCCAGGAGAAAGACGGTGTTGGGCTTGCCGGCGAGATTCGTCGTCGCCTTGGTGAGGCGGGCGCCGAGGCGGTCCGCATGTTTTTGCCGGCCAGCGGACGTCTCCCAGCCCGGACATGTGCCGATGAAGATGGGATCCTGTGTTTGGTGGCCAAAGGCCTCGCACATGGGGCCAAAGGCCTGCGAAGCCTCTTCGGCCGTTTTGGCGACCTGTATTTGCAGGCCAATGTCTGGCTTCGTCGTCGACATTTTTGTGAATTTTGAGTGGAGGATGCTTGTTGGTGTTTTCGTTGATGGTGTCGGACAGCCTCGGCGGACTGAGAATGTTAAACAAATAAATAGCCCGACTCCTGGTGGAGTAGTTTATGGGGCGACACGGTTGAGTCGTCTCTTGTCGACAAGAACTAGAAAACGTGCAACTCCACTGATTCCGCAACGCTGTTTGGCTTTCATCTACAATGGCCCTGGCGACTTGAGGCTTGACTTTTAACGAAATGACGAGGATGACTCCCAGTTGGTGGATACACTCGGGCTTCGGCGAGCCACGTTGGTCTAAGTGCCGGGACAGTACAGGCAGATGTCGATCCACGGGTTTATCGAGCCGAAAAGGTGACGCGACAGGCAACAGTGTCTGCCAAGCGTTGCCTAGTCATAAACCTTAATGCTGCTCGTTATGCTCAGCCCAAGGCATCCCGCGGAGCCCTCGCCCGTAGGGCCCGAGTCCCGGTGGGGGGCATTTGTCTGCAGCAAGCCGTACGGATTATTCGCGACTAGTCGTCACATTCGAGCCAGTTGCGACGCGCAGGACGCGTTAAAATTGACAAAAAAAAAAGACGAATTCTATGAAGACTCGTCGGTGCGGATGTGTTTTCTCTGGTATAATAGCTTCGCTTGTATCAACACCTGCCCAACGGCATCTTATACTAGAAATCTTCAACTCGGGCCGAGACCGTCTAAGCCGGCAAGCTGCAACTCACAACTAGATCTCGCGAAGCTTAATAAAAGGTTGGACCGCCGAAAAAAAAAATCGTCGGATCAAGTGTAGAATATGCGACAATAATTCTTCGGCTGATAGTCTATGTCCTCTCACTGTGCTCTAGTGCAATCCCTCTACCAATAATCGTCCTCATCCTCCTCGGCAATCGCGTTGCTCGAAAAGCTAAGGAATCCAGATGACGGACGTCCTCCCGCACCAGTTGGAACATCGCGACGGAGCATAGATGTTCCGCTGACTGGGCGAAAGTGCTGCACTGGGTTTGCAGGGCGACTCCAGTGCGGGCGGCAGTAGTCGTTGCAGTAGTGCTCGTAAAAGAATGAGCTGATGCCGGCAGGACCCAGGTCCGTGACGCCAAACTGACGAGTACGCGAGAGGATGACAGGGTCAGAGAGCACAACCTCTCTCGAGTAGATGCCACCCTGGATATCGCATAGAACGTAAAAGCCGCCGCTTATGTGGTAGCTGAAATGGCTGAGCGCCTGCATGACCTCGGCCCAGCCATCGTCGTCGTTTGTCCAGCCACTGTTGCTGTTAAACTTTTGGTAGTTTCTGATGAATGGCTCGACAAGGATTCTTTCGTCTTGACGAGATCCGTTTGCAAACTGCAGACTGTCGGTATGTTGAGCTTGATGACTTTGCCAACGACACCTAGCTCGTTGAACTTGTCGATGAACTCCAGCGCTTTGTCCACGGCTTTGATGTCGAGAGCGAAGAAGTCTTCGGAAAAGACGCTGCCCGATTTGAACCATTTGTGAACGGCAGGCTGGCCAGAGCGCGGGCCAGACGTGTATGTGCCCTTGGCTACCCAGCGAAATGCACCTTCAGCGAATGGGTTCTCGAGTTCACCGTAATCCAGAGTGGTACTAGATGACAAATTATGCCGACCACTCCCAGAAGCTGACTCGTTTCGTTGGTCAGAGTGGTGCCCATGGACACAGTTAGCACAGCGAGAGATGCCTGCACCTTTGGACCATTGGTTTGTGGTGTAGGAAGTGCGAGTGAGATAACGATCGCAGTCGGCACACAAACGCTCCATTTCCCAAGAGGCTGAGCTAGAGAAATTGACAATCGAGCCAAAAGTATGAACCAAGCTTTCGACAGATGGGCAAGAGATTCAATTACCTCAGAGCAGGACTTGATAATGATGCGAAACCGGAGCTACGATAATTAGGGGATTTTTTGTTGCGCGTCGCGGAAAGCCGGGAGAGGAGGGGGGTGGGAGGCTAGTCTGGTTTGTCGGATGCCATCTCCGCTAGTTAGGTGAATGTTTACGCATTGACCTGCATCTTGCTAGCAAACCCGTAACTAGTTGGCTATTCTGTTGCGGCTGAGTGAATGCGCGGCCCCTACTGTACGTTTATTTGTCCTTGCTGCAGGAAGGCGGCGCTCAAGTCAAGCCAGAATGCGACATTCACGATATGCAGGAGCTGCCGGAATGCGCGACGGGCCTGGAAAAAAAAGAACAAACTAGCACCCGAAATAGCACCAAAATGTAAATCGAGGTTGCCATTGCTGCGGCTGCCAACAGCTCACTGGGTTCTAACATGAAGGTCAAACGACTCCACAGCGACGCTCCTAAAGCTTTGAGCGATAACGTCTAGTTAACTAGTCACAAACGTACCAAAACGGCCTTCAAAATCAGCGATTGAGACCGCGGCTGATGGGTCATATACAACGTCTGAATTCGCAGCGCTCGCACGCGAATACGCGGGCGCGTTAAAGGAGCTAGCCACTAATTGAGGAAGCAAACTGATGCTGAACTTTCTGCTCAATACGGCGGGTGGGATATACAACTATGCACCAAGGAGTATTAAAAAGTTGAGAGAATTGGTAAAGGAAAAGGGTTAAATGGCATGGAGTGAACCGGAAATGAGATGTCGTTTCACCGACTACCACAACGTGCGACGGCTTGTTAACCCTGCTTCAAAATTTGCATCTAAAACTCTTCCCATTTAGTAGTATTTATGCAAAGCTCCTTTGCGCCGAACATGTTGGTATCAAGCCCATGCGGTCCAGCCGCTGCAGCCTCTCCGAGGCGCTGAACACAGGAAATGCTATTACAGAAAATGCCACTCAAGACCATGAGTACCAGTACCTAACCCTTCTTCATTCACCCGTCGCCTCCCAAGGGAGCGCGTGGGTATATGCTGGTGGGCAAGCATAAAACATCCAGTCTTAACCAATCCCGACTATTCTTCTTCCGGTGGTGCTGAAATGAATGCAGCTTTTTCGAGGGGGATCGTCCCGACAATGCCACCCGCAACGTGTTTTCCATCAACACTGGCTTTTGTTGACTGCGACACTTTGGCATAGTTTGCCAGCTGAACATCATTCGTACTGTTTCATCAGCCTTGGTTAGCCCTTGCAACACCTCTCGTTGACGTGATACTCCAAGAGGACTTACGGATTAATGACCATGACCTGGCCAGTCTGGCAATGAGGGCCAGTCGCGCAGTATAGAAACATGGGTTTTGTGGATGTCACCACCATGTTGAATGTGCCGACGTTTTCCTGGCCCGGCTTGAACGGGATATGGCCACTGTGTATAGCGTTCGGGTCTGAAGCTTGCATCGGCGAGCACCCGCCCGTCTCGGTACTCTGAGTCACCGTGTGGTTTCCATTGCTGAACTGGAACTGCACAACGTCGCCAACATTTGCGCGAACGAGATTTGGTACAAACAGATCTTGCGGGCCGCCTACCACCACGGGGATGAGCGCATTGCCAGTCGTCTGGTTTGTCGCCACGTTTCTGCGGACTTTTTTTTTTCACGACATTTATTAGCTTTCGACATATAGGGTGAGTTGTTGAAATCCTTACTCACGAAGCCATGGCTGCGGCTGTGCGCTCTCGCCGCGGCTGGCGACAGAAGGCCTAGCGCTGCCACGGAGGCATGGAATAGATTGATCAACTTCATCAAGGCAATTAATCGATGATACCTTATCTTGCTGTAGCGGATAAAGCTGTGAGTTTCTTTGCGATGGAATGAGTCAATTTTTCTGGTACAGTTTTGGCTTAGCGGCCTAGTGCATACGGTGGCCCGTCAAGTGTATATAAATCGGACGAGCCGACGACATCGCGCAGGCTCGAAACTCAGGAAGACTGACAAAGCAGGAGCAGGTCTCATGCGGGATACCCTTTCGAGACTCGAATATTCCGAGCCAGGCACTAAAACAACTTTGCGCTGCGGCATTTAAAGTTTGTGCTAACGTATTCCGCTGATGAAACTGGTTTCGCCTTCACCCCATGTCTCACATCTTCAGGACGTTTGGGGGCTTCTTCTCAAACTTCCGCTCGTCGCTCTGGCGGGGAATCGCTTCTTTATAGCCGCTGGCCGCATGCCGGATCAGCCATTTGTACATCAGCCGAGTCATGGGCACTACCCAGTCGCACTGGCGGAAGCTTGGAGGAACCACAGAAGGCTGTCTCAACTGTTTCGAGTTGCCTGCCAAGATCAGACGGCGCAAGGATCAATCCAAGCGCCTTTACGTTCTCCGAGAAGGCAAAGATTTAGATTGGTGTACAGCGGAAGTGGATTCCGAAAATGTGGCCCAATTGCAAAAAACCGAGTGTAAACCCGGTGCGGACATCACCGCCACGCGTTTCAGCCTGCTTGGTGCACAGGATCAACCTCGAGTGCTCGCAGTAATTTTCTACCTTGGCAGCGTGTTTCATGTTTGACATGATCCCATAAACACTGCGCAACTCTGCTCAGTCTATATAATCATGGGTGTCATATACACACGCGGGAGATCACATTATCATGCGGGCTATTGTATGCGCTATCTTGCCCGTCAATTATGCGTAGCAAAAATGCATCAGCGTTGGAAAATCACCCTTCCAAGTAGCTTCAAGGAACGGCCACCAGACCATTTTTGTTTTGTTTTGGCGAGTAACTCATGTCAGGTGGCTCTGTCGTTTGAACAGTTGCGGTAGCTATTATTTGCATGCGCGAAAGAGCAAACGTGCTCCTCATCATGCAGGCTCCGGAGAATCTACCTCTCGATTAGTACAAGCTGTCAGGTAATTACAGCTTTGCTTTTAGAAGCTACGTGTTGTCAGCTTGATTGTTCACATCCCACAGTCAAAGTGAAAGTCCCACCGGGCACAAGGGCCTGATTGTCCATCGATGCAACACGGAGGTCAGCCTCCGCGTGGGCCTCTGCACGATTAATTGTGCATTTACCCCATTATTTCAAGTCGAAGTCTGGATGAAAGGTCTGACTAGCGAAGCAATCATGATTAGTGTAGTCTGGATGGAGGACGGAAAACCCACGGCGTTTGACGTGAGCGAGAACCTTCGGCAGGCGGAGATGTGCGTAGAGTGACGATCATCTCGCCGAACGTATACCGAGAACGAATAACAAGATAAACCGGGTCTAAAAACTGCGGCAAAATTTCCTTATTGGGAAAACCCGCCCGTTAGGCCGAGCTGCGAAACCCGCCTGCGCTATCTACTACACCAGAGTTCCACCAAGTCCATTCAATCGTAACAACAGACTGTGAGGAGAGGTGGGTTATCACCAGATTCCGCCGGAATTATGTGGATTTGTATGATTCTCGAATATATATACACATGTTGCTTCTCGCATCTCACCACAGGTGATGCACATCGACATTCGCTGGTCTGTGGCTTTCTGATTGTCTGTTGTTGGCAGTTAAATTTCTGATCCTGGTGATCTATTCCTTTCTTTCGAAAATTAAGCTTTATTTGATATAAAGCACTTTTTCCATTTTCAACAAAGATGCGCTGGACGACATCTCTGATAGCGGCTGCGCCGCTCTTTTCTTTGGGCGCCTGCCACGCCGTAATTCTTGGTGCTCAAGGCGAAAAAGGCTCACCAGCAAGCGTGGGATTTCAAGGTAAGTATCACTGTATTACTTGATGGATCTTATTGCTGATGTCTTCTTTCTAGTCGATCCTGAGGTGGCTCGTAACTGCATCACTATCAATCCTTGCCAGCAAGACACAACCATCATCCGTGATGCAGAGATTCAAGCGAACATTGTGAATCAGTGCGGTCGCACTGAGTTGAAAGGAAACATCGATGTTGGTGAAAATACGGAGAATGCTCTGGCGGCAGGCGCCGTGACTCAAGTCAAGGCCGGTGGTAAAGTTACTATGACTATCCATCAGGTTAATGCCGATGGCGCTGGGCCATTCTTCTGCGACATAGACCAGACCAGCAATAGTGGTGTCAACCTACAGGTTAATACTGACTCTTCTGGAATTCAGAGACGTAGCAAAGCTGACCTGAGTGCAGAACCTTACCGTGTTCGACAATGTTCCTGGAACCAATGGCTTATCACAGGCCAAGGCACAGGCGTTCGACATTGGGCTGGATTTGCCCAAAAACCTTAAATGCACTGGTGGTGAGTTTGCAAACTATGGGGACGGGACGAGGAGAAGAGATTTAAGAAAGCTACTAATCATATGAAAGGCTCGACCGGAAATATTTGCACAATTCGCTGTCGCAACAATGCAGTGGCTGGACCATTTGGAGGCTGCGTTGCTGTGCAGCAGACTGACACGAAAGCAACAAAAAACAATCCCAATAGCATCAGCACCGCGCAGAATTTGGAGGCCGTTCTGGACCAGGTGCAGATTAACCAAGCCGACTTTGGCAAGGCCGTCAAGGCCAATAAGGAAGCTGGGTCAAACGAAGCGAAGCAGAACCTTGCTGCTGTCGATGCGCTGCTGGGCGAGACCGTCACAAGCAAGCAGTTTCCTCAAGAAACACCCTCCGTCGTGCTCGGTGGCAATCAGCCCCAGATAACCAATGGCGGTAACAGGAACGGTGGCGACGGCGGAAACAAGAACGGTGGCGACGGCGGAAACAAGAACGGCGGCGATGGTGGAAACAAGAACGGTGGCGATGGCGGAAACAAGAACGGTGGCAATGGCGGAAACAATAACGGTGACAACAAAACCGGCGGTAACGACCAGAATGGCGGCCAAGACGGTCGAGGAGGTCAAGATGGTCGAGGCGGCCAGGGAGGCCAGGGAGGCCAGGGAGGCCAGGGAGGCCAGGGAGGCCAGGGAGGTCAAGGTCAGGGAGGTCAGGGCCAGGGAGGTCAAGGAGGCGACGGCGGTAAAGCCAGAAATGGCAACGATGGCGCCGGCGGCAATGGTGGACGGGGTGGACGTGGTGGTGCTAAGAAGCGCCGCTACCAGCACTGAGCAGATTTGGACTTCATCAAGCTTGTAAGACACGGGCGCGGTGAAGCTTCGGACGGCTTGGAAGGGGTGCCCCAATCGAAATTATCACCAATGCTTTGTCGATTCGAGGCGCGGACGAGAGTTTTTTGGCTCTGAGGGTTTCGAGAGTATGCAACAATCAATTAGTTAGCAACTAGCCATGCTCAGAAGTTGTTCGCTCTCGTGCTCGTGCTTCTAGTGACTGTATCAGTGGTTGGCGTGGCTTTCTTCGACAGCTTCTCTATCATTATTTCCGTCTCCGAAACTATGCCAAAAACGCAATGTAGAGAACCCGAGTGAAATATGTCCATTTTTGCGATATTTCAATGTCATCGTTCATCTTTTTGCCTCGAGGCTTACTGCAGTTCTTACAAGTGCTGTACATTGTTGCCGGCAAATGCCCATCGTCAGTGCCGTCGTTGGCTAAGTAGTTACTTTGTCTTCGACTGCGGATGGACTCAACTGTGGTTTCATCATATTCATTCTTTCCTACTCGATGTTACACTTCTATCCTACAACGACTTTATCCTTTTTGTGCTATTCAAACTGCCGCTCTTCGAAGACCTTTTATCTTGTACTTTGCCAAAGTATCCAGCGCGCCCGAACTCATAGTACAGCCAGGACAGGACAAACACCAGAGCCAGCACATTCGCGAAGGCAAACACGCTCAGTTCTGCCTCTGCAATTTCTTCGACTGTGTAACCCACTCCGAAAAAATCATGCACCACCGCCTGTGGCAGAAGTGTCATGCTGAAACCAATGGCGTACAACGTGACAAGACCCAACCGTTCAGCGGCAATGACAGACGCACTGATCGTGTGCAAGACAGCCCACTTCCGGTGCTGCACGAAATTCTTAGTGCGCGCAGTCAGGGCGGTTTTGTACATTGTGAGCCAGTAAAACGGTGCCAGTATCCAGGTCGAGAGCTCGAAAGTCGGCCACGGGATGGGAGACAACCCATTAAAGTTGTGCATGTGGAAAGCGTTGTCGTGGCTGTAGGCATTTTTAGAGATGAAGAACCAGTAGCCCGTGATGCTCAGGAGCAGCGACAGCGAGAGGAGCACATAGCCAGCCGTCCGGTGCAAGACTGGCCATTTTTTGCGAAGGCCATCTACGTGCTGTAGCGGCATGCCGATGCTCCAAATTATGGCAGGAATGGCGTGTAGACCGCGGTATACCCACATCGGGGCCGTTCGCTGCCGATAGGAGATGAAGTGCTCGCCTGTCTGTACCTCTGCGTTAGCTAAGTCCATTCTCGGCTACGAGACTGCTGAGGTTTGACCGTACCGGCACACGACTCGACGTGAACAACCTTGAGGTGGTGCCAAAATTGAACGTAGCTTCATCTTCGAGGAAGGAAAGCATCGCAAAGGCTACAAGAAGGGTGCTCAATGGAATGATGACCTTTTGCGAAATCCTGACGGGAGCTTTGACTGCCATTTTGCGTGATGGAAGGGGGACGTTTTCGTGGGGTAATCGGAAAATGACAGAAAGCGAGCAATGCGCCGTATTTAAGATGCACTCGAGCTAGGCCAGTACGGCTGCTGGCATTTCATCGTTGAAGCCTTGGATGTCCACCGAATTGGCTCCGTCTCCGCCCCAACGGCAGATGTACGATGGATTTTCCAATTCAAGACACGAGACCGCGTCACAACCACGCAAGGTGTAGGCGGAAGAGATCAAAATTTTCGATGTGCTTGATTTGCATGTGAAGATGACAATGTCACGGGAAGCAGTTGGAGAGAGTTCTCTTCAAGTCCACAGCGCCTTCTACTAGCCCGCTGAGACACGGCTCGCCCCCGCAACTGTGCTCGGCCGATCGGACTGTCAACGCTATCATGAGCTAATCCGGAAAACGACAATTTAAAAACATGTTATTCGCCACGGCGTTTGATCACGAGAAAGAGAACAGTTTCCAAGGTCACCTCGTTGTCTTACTGAGCTTACCCCTGTCCGTCCTTCGAACGCGACTACCGACATACAACCGACAGATGCGCTGCACTAGACTACACGAGGTTCGCCTGTTGCTTGTCCCTGTGAAACGAGCAAAAGCTCCGGCACAATACACTTTGTCCGTACACAAGTCGGTTTATTTTAGTTTGTCGAAAATGAAATCTTAGGGGCTTGTAAGATTGGACGCGAGTAGGCAGTGTGGCTGCGTGTTGTCTCCCAGCTTTAGCTTGTAGAGCATTGGCCGGCAACACCTATACGAGTCACCTTTCTCGCTCGATATTTCACTCGATATCTGGGCAATTCCGTTCGTTCTTTTTCAAAAACGAGAAACAGAACAGTTTGAAATTCCATGGCTGGTTTTCTCGAATTGCGCAAACTCCAACAATCACTTGGATTCTCCAGCATTTGACGTACCTATCCGACCTGTAATACATCTCCGCAGCAGTCTAAGCACGCGCATTTCTTCAATGCATGTGAAGCTGCTTTCCCCCGCACATCGTTTTTTTTTTTTTGCAGAGACGCATTCAAAAGTAACTCTTTTGGTGTGGATCACTAATCAGCTCTATTACAGAAAATGTACCTCTCGCGGCTCGCCAGTTTCTATCCATACACACCCGATGGAGTGAAGAGAACAATGACCGTTGCGCGAGAGCCCACCCATATTTGACACTTTCTACTTCTGGAAACTGTTGCGTATCGTTTATGCTTACAATCTCTTCGATTCAATCGTTCTTCTCTCTTCGTAATCCTTCCACGGCGCATCCTCTCCATGAGTAATCCTAGGCTGCGATGCGGCACAGTTGTAAAAGCGGGCGAGAGTACGATGCGACGGAACTTTGGCATGCCAATGATGTTGTATCCTCAACATGTTTCATGAAGTCATGATATCTGATATTAGCCTCAAATGCCTAAGACCTTTTTTTAGCAAAACCTCACACATTCAGTACAGCTGACTTACCAATCGCCTTGGCAATCGCAACGCCGACGGCATGAGCGGAAGCAGGGTTCTCTCCAGTGATGATCTGGCCATCAACAACAACCTTTTCACCCCAAGCCTCGGCGGCCTGGTTCCATTTGGCCCCGACGGCCTTGAGACGGTCCTCGAGCAAGAACGGCATGGCGTCAGTGAGGCCCGCCTGTGTCTCCTCCTCGTTGGTGAAGCCAGTGACCTCACGGCCCTCAACCAGCGGCTTGCCGTCGATCTTAACGTTGGCAAACACAATGGGGCCGTGGCACACAGCGGAAACTGGCTTGCCAGCCTGGTAGAACTCTTCAATCAGAGCGATCGAGTCCTTGTCGTCGACGAGGTCGTACATGGGGCCGTGGCCGCCGGGGTAAAAGATGGCGGCAAACTCGCTCGATCTACCGATAAAGTCTTTGAGAGGAGCAGTCTTTTCCCATAGCTTCTTGTCGAGAAACTTTTGGGAGGATTCGTCATTCTTGGAGGCCTCGACGGAGCTAGGGTCCAACGGTGCTACCCCGCCTTTTGGGGAGGCCAGGACGAGCTCGGCCTTGGGAGCAAGGACATCATACGGGTGAGCGAGTTCTGGCTGCAGGTTGTAATCAGCACCTCTTGCGCTTGAGAATATGTCCATTAGTTTTTGAGTTTATCATGTAATTCTTACCAAGTACCAGCCTGTGGGCTTGTCGAGCTTGACAATCTTGTCAGCGCTGGTGAGGACGACGAGAATCTTGGGGGCCATTGCGATCATGTGTAGATTACTTTGTACACGGTTGCGGGGGTGTGGATGGGACGAAGAAAAGTAGATAGAGTTCGGGGGCAGTAAGACTTGGCTATTTATTCAGTGAAACAGCGCCTGCAACTACGATCCAGGATTCTTTGAGCTTCCACTATTATGACGACGATGCGCGACAGCTCTAGCCTCCAAGTAGCGGGTTCCACAACATATATGGCAAACAGTAGAATTAGTTGACGTCAGAATAGCTGCCATAGATCACTAGTTCGAGTTCTGTGCCTGCGGAGCTGCGTCCGCTTATTGTCTACATAAAATGGCATGGTCAAGCTGATGGGGGGAGCGAGGACTCAAGGCGCAAATTTCTATTTGCCGCGCTTGTATGCACGGTGTAGCAGAGTTGGATTGTTGGCAACTACCAGCTGAAAATGGCCATTGTCTAGAATGACATACCCAGCACGCCCAAGAACATCTCAAGCAGCTACCCGAGAGACTATGTAATTAAATGGGCGGCTCCGGGCACACAGCAGGCTGATTACCCATCACCGGTGTACCTTCAAATTAGCGGCAAGTTACGAATTATAAATCATGTACCCCTTTAGTATCAGCCTTGGCCCTCTCCAGAGAAGAAGTCGTTTTTCAGTGCCCCGGGTACATTTTGCTCATTCAGAATGCCCAATCTGACTGTCGCGCAAGCTACTAACAGCTCGTAGTGTCGGAAGCCAGTGCCAGAGCTTGGGAGAAAGAGCGGGTGCAGCATTTACAGCAGAGACGCCACAACTCGAGAACATCGGTATTGATCACAGTTGTGATTGAGAATAACAAGATCATCTATAATACCTAAGCAAGTCAAACAGAGGAAAAACTAGAGTGCCTAGGAAAAAACCTCTACACAAGTTGCGGCCATCTCTAAACTTTTACCCACATCTCGGGAGTTAGCTTAATGTTTAGCTGCTGGCCATCATAGACCCAGTCCTTGATTTCTTGCTTGACAGAGAGTGATGTATGCGCTCCCGAACAGATTCCGTACACCGTCACTTCTGCAAACTCATGTGTTAGTCACTTTCCCATCAGAGTAGCAAATGGGCCGTCAAGTTTTGGTCCTTTTCTTACCACTGGGCAACACTGCGTCGTGTCCACCTTCGCTCACAATCCCCACGAGCTCAACTTTGGGAACGGGGACGAGCTTGGAGCTGTAAGCCTTGTGAAGGTCGATGTCGACGGTGAAGACTTCCCGGCGAGAGGGATGGCGAGCGAGCAGAAACCTGCCCTCGCCCACCTTGGCGTACAGGCTGTTGTCGGTTCCAGCCCAATTTGCATCGGCAATGTGCATATTGATGTCGAGGCTCTGGAAGTGGCTGCATAGAGGCTTGGCGGCCCAGTCTTTGGTCTCAACATTGTCGGCCCAGGCCTGCCAGCCTCTGTTGTACTGGAACCTGCCTGGCTCCGTGGGCTTGGCCTGCAATTCTTTGTTGAGGGAGGCAAACTTGTCGAGCACAATGTTGATTCCGGAGCCGGCGCATCGTGCCTTGAGCGTGATCCCTAAGGGTTGATCAGCTTTCGACTCCCAACAAAGACACACACGAGGCAATCTCACCAAAGACATCCCAGGGGTCTCCTCCAAACCAATGATCTGTAATCTCGTCAAGAAGACGAACTCTTTTGATTTGTTCAAGAGCAACGGTCTCCATTCCAAAAATGTCGACCATGTCAATCTCCTGCGAAGTCTTGTAGCCAGGCGAGGGACCTTCCACAATGACATGTGGCTTCTGTCCGGGACCCTTGAAGTCCAGCTTGATCTTGTCATACGTCCCCGATCCGTAATTGTTGGCCAGCTCAAAGTCAATTGACAATTTATCCACGCGGGCGCAGAGTGTCTTTTCACTTTCCGGGGACCATTCCCAGCGCTCGGGCGACTCGTCTAGTCTGAGCGTGTTGCAAACAAAGGATGCAACCTTGTCATTGAACTTGGGACGCGACTGGTAGAGATCAACGCCGTGGTGGCCACCTTCGAAGTACTCGCCTTCACACCCAGAGCTCCTGGAGTTTTAATCACGTCAATCTTCTTGCAGCTAGCCGGTAAGATCGCGCTCACTTACAGGTAAAACCGGCAAATGCCAGCAGCGTCGTGCACTTTCACGCCAGATACGTTATCCTTGTACTCCTGTGGCACGGTAACTTCAGCGTGTTAGTTGTAGTACTAGAGCAGTGAGAATCAGGGAGTAACTTACCACACTTGCCACGGGGGGCTTTCACGGTGGTACAAGGCGGATTGAGAGGACTATTCTTGCAAACTTCAACATCTAGCTCCGCACCTGAGGCCGTGGCAGTTAGTCAACATGCTTTTGTCTCAAGTCGTCTTTTCTACCGGGTGTATGTCGCTTACCTTTCTCCTGCGTCTTCTTTCTGAAACTCGAAAGCATTTTGCAGCAACCCTGTTTACCGACCGCTGCTCGAGGCCTGTCAACCCAAGCTCAAGTATTAGCATACACAAAATTGCTTACCTCTGCGAACTCTCTGGTCAACCCTAAGGTTTGACCTACCCAAATGTGACCCGAAACCGGTAAGCGAAGGACAACCAATAGGGTTAATGTCTCTGAAAAGCTCCTGCAGTACTTGGTTGCCATCGGGAAAGAGTCTGTCGAGTTCTTGAGCTCCCATGTCAATGTAGTGCTGCAGCAGATTCCCGACTTAAATGTTAGTGGTTAGCACAAGCGATACAAAGCGAATAATTCTGTCGAAGTGTCTGGCATGGCTCTTACCTTGCGCATCTGCTGCTTCCGGCGGGGAAGGGTGATCTGGCCCGGGAACATCGTCCCTAGGGGCGTACTGGGTGAAGGTGGGCGGAAACCCGCCATATAGTTCGAACACGCCAGGCGTCTGATCCATAAAACGGTCCGCTGCACTGAACAGGCGGCGCGGAGGCAGAACTTCGTTAGACTCGTTGTCAGAGTTGCTGTCCGAGCTGCTGCTATCCGAATTACCGGCCAGAATGCCTGGAAAGGTGGTGCTAACGCGGCATCTAGAGGCATTGGGCCCCCTCTCATATGTTTCGGCATCATATTCCGGATTATCAATCCATGATGCTTCATCAACTCTGTTGTCGGTGGTATCTCTCATTCGTGTGTACCTTCGAATCTGTCTCCAGTGGATTCCTCCAAGAGCCAGAACTTCGCCTTCGCTGAAATCGTTATCCAAGATGTTTGGTGTTGCACGGATCTCATAAAGCCATTGGCCGTAGGTTTCTGCTGTAGGCTGTCCTAGGGCTGTCGAAACATAGGCCGTCCGAAAGACAAAATGGGGCTCGTCGAAGTCGTCCAGTCCACACCCGTTTGGCCCAGCAGTATAGTGCCGATCAAGGCCAAAAGATGGATCATAGTCCTCCCAGCCGTCGCCTTGGGGCTGGAACCCGCCAGTTCCACGGATTTCACGGGGTGACCTTCCATCACCGCGATAGACGAAGCCGTTTTGGTTCGGAGGGGTTTGTCTGAGGACAAGACTCTCCTTTGGGAGTAAATTGGCATATCCAGAGCTCAGGCAAGAGAGCCATAGCACTTCGCTCAGTGTAACAAAGTTACTCCAACGCATACTCGCGGCGGGCGGGCAGGATTGGATAGATTCGCAAAATTTAATAGTCAGGAAGCGGCTGATGGGCACTACTCGGAAAATGCGTCCGAAAGGACTTTATAAATACTAAATCCAGATGACTGTGACGTAGTTGTTTAATTACTCGACATGTTTTGATTGATGCGTATTCCGTGATGCATGCACTCCACGACTCCGCCTTGCTACGAATAGTGGTGTATCTATGGTCGCCTGACTCAGATTCCAAGCCCATGCCTATATCGATATAAGAAGGTGCGAACAAATCTCAGTGTTTGGTCCCGGGAGATCCGCAGTAGGATGTGCGATCGTAGGGCACGACAACTGCCGCACTCAATCGTTTTAGTTATAACTTATAACTAGACCTCAATTATAGCATGGACTTGGTTAGGCAGAGCTTAGACGACCAGACTGAAAGTCATGCCATTTCTATGTGCGCTTTAATAAGTAACTAAGCCAAGCAGCACTTGGCAAATAAAGTTTAATTTGCCACATGCGCTGCAAATATAGTCTCATCGGACTCCGCTTCACGTTCGAAGTTCTCGGCTCATCCCTCTCTGGTCCCACCGCAGCCAAAATTAGCAAGTTTAGACGGCAGTAAAAGTAACTAGTGACGTTGTCACATGAAGGTCGCGTGATGGACGGACTTGATCATACCGCGGAAAGCCATGTCGTTAGCCGCAGAGGCAGCCGCGCCAAGGCTAGAGCAATTTAGGGAATTCATGCAGTTTAGGTGCCAAGTATCCGTTTCACAGATGCGTGCGCGCTTCCTGGTTGCCCATGCACGGGAGAGCTTTGCTTGCCTTGTAAAGTGCTTCGCTTCACACCACCAGATCTAAATGGGGCGCGCGCCCAGACAGCCAACTTTGCAACAGACAAGATGCTGCTCTCCTATTCTTTGTTCAGGAGAAGACCATGTTTTCAGACTTGTTTTATGTTCTAATCTCTGCGTCCATTATATTTATCTGTACTAAAAATGTCCTGCGCGAGAGACTTTCCCATTGCTGAGTGCACAAAGCCCGCATGTAGAAGATTGAACACCAAAAGTTACTGGCAACATTACAGCACCGCATAGGGCAAAGAATCTTCTGCTGCCCCCTAGATTAACTGTCTTCTCTTTTTACCCTTGGACTAGCCCTTAATCATCTTTGCTCTTCCCCGTGGCTTTGAATGAACTTTGTATTTCTTGAGGCGTGTGTAAATGTAGGCAACAACTTCGCCGCCCAACTGAAGCTGCCTACCCTATACATCCATTCCAGACGCACGGACCACCCACTTCTCAAAGCTCCATCTCCCATGCGCCGGCGCAAAGTGGTTGCACCTCACGCTACATCAGCTCTCGCACCGCACGATTCTACCGCGTTCGCTGGCACGAGGCGAGACACATCGATACCATGGCGTCCGAAGTGCCCAAGCTTCTGTGGAATGCGGAAAACATCAAGGACGTAGCCGAGTCGGTCGGCATCGGGGCGCTCAACGAGGAGGCCACAAAGGCGCTCGCGCAAGACGTCGAGTACCGTGTCGGCCAGGTCATCATCGAGAGCCTGCGCCTGATGCGCGCCGCGCGCCGCACAACGCTCACCGTCAACGACGTCTCCCTTGCCCTGCGCGTGCTCGATGCCGAGCCGCTTTACGGATACGACTCGACAAGACCGCTGCGATTCGGCGAGGCCAGTCTCGGACCCGGCCAGCCGCTGTTCTACATTGACGACGAGGAGGTTGAGTTTGAGAAGCTCATCAATGCGCCCTTGCCCAAGGTGCCGCGCGACATGAACTTTACAGGTAGGGACTGGTGATTTCGTGGAAATAATGGCAGGCTGACAACTCGTAGCACATTGGCTCGCCATCGAAGGCGTCCAGCCCGCCATCCCCCAGAACCCCACCACGGCCGAGTCGAGGTCTCAGGACCTGCTCCCCAAGGGCACAGGCGCAAACCCAGCGCTCTCGGCTCTGGCGGGCAACGAAAGTTCGCCGGCGAACCCATCTGTCAAGCACATTGTCAGCAAGGAGCTCATTCTGTACTTTGATAAGATTCAGGCCGCCATCCTTGACGAGACGCCCGACGAAGAAGTTGTCCGTCTCCGCCAAGCTGCCCTCGGCTCCGTTCGGGACGACCCTGGCTTGCATCAGCTTGCGCCGTACTTTATCAACTTCATCATGGACCGCGTGACACACCAGCTCGACGACACCTTTACACTGAAGCAGATGATGGAACTGACGAATGCTCTTATTGAGAACAAGACGCTGTATCTGGATCCTTACGCTTCTTCGCTCTCCGCCCCAGTGCTGACGTGCTTAATGGCGCGGAAGCTGGGCAGCGACGATGGTGTCGACGCGATGAAGGAGCAGTACGAGCTGAGGCAGCTGGCTGCGTCCCTCATCGGTCGCATGGCGCACAAGTACTCGGCCTCCAACTCGCTACTGCGCCCCAAGCTTACCCGTACTTGCTTGCGCTACTTTCTAGACCCCACAAAGCCTCCCGCAGTCCTGTACGGTGCTGTCAACGGAATTCTCGAAGCTGGCGGGCCCGAGGCTGTCCGCCTCTTGGTTTTGCGCAACCTCAAGAGCTTCGACTCGGGCATTCTGCAGCCTCTCAAGGAAAAGTCGGAGGGCTCCATCGAATACGAGATGCTGGTTCAGGGCTTGGTCCAGGCGGTTGCCTCTTTGGTCGCACACATTGATGGTTCTTTGCTCAACGGTGCTGGCTCCGTCACGCCTGCAGAGCTGAATGAGCTGAATGAGTTTATCGGCCCCATTGTTGGCAATAAAATCGCGTCGTCAAACAACATTCGACTAGTCAAGACGGTCCTCGAGGCACGTTCTTTTGAGTAAAACTCTTTTGACTTTGGGTACTGGACATTGGTAAGGCGAAACACGGCGTTTACGGAATGAGCATTGTATACCATGATTTTTTCAAGTAGTTAGATAGGCAGAACCAGCCACGAAAAGAGCTGCGGTCGATGCTTCAGGCGTATCTGGCTGAACAGCAAAAAGAGCAAAACATGTGGTTTCTTCACGTCACTTTCATACTAGCATGTGCCGTTATTATGTGTTTTTAATTTGTGCTAACAAAGGAAATGTGCATTGTGCACGTATTCTAACACGTCAACATATGGCCAACCGTCCACGCCATTTCAACTTCTATAGGCCCCGAATAGTCCGCTCGATGATATTCGTAGTTACACAATTGGCGCGCATGCCGCCACCATCCCTTCAGCTTCCACGTCCAGATTTATGCGTTTTTTTGATACAGTTAAAACAGGCTCCGTTTATTTCCCCTTGTTCTCTGCCGTGCCAACTTACAGGCCAAAGGCAAGGTAGAGGGTGCTGAGCAGGCTGAGGCTGAGAATGGTGCGCTCGCTGGCGCGGATCTGCTTCTTGGCGAAGCCCTTGAGCAGGTCGTAACTCAGATGGCGCATGCCGTTGATGAAGTGGAAGACAAAGGGAAAGCCGAGGCCGATCTTGACGAGGCCCTGGACGGCAAAGGGCAGGGCGGCGAAGCCTGCGACCAGGCTCTGCGACTCGACGTGGAAGCCGGCGAGAGGCGCAATCAGGTAGGTGAGGAAGTAGGCGTAGGCAGCGCCGGATAGCGTGCAGCCGGTGATGCGGGTCCAGGCCGAGGCGGAGAACCAGGTCTGCGAGCGCTTGTAGATGCCGAGATGGGGAGAGATGGGGCGCTGCAGGCGCTGCTTGGCGAGGATGTCCTGGCCCTCGGGAGGCGACAGGTGGGTGGTCTCAAGGGGACTAGAAGGGAGACCAGATGTGTTAGTATCGAATATGGCTCCGGTGGTTGCTGACTGGAAGCGGGACTCGATGTCGTGGGCCTGTCGTATGGTGTCTGGTCGTCACGGGAAAGCTTACCGAGCCTGGGTGGTGGAAATGCGCGCAGCCATGGCCAGACGGGGCATGTTCTGGCTAAAGGCAGCTAGAAAGAGAAAGCATGAGGTTAGCATTGGCCATCATGGAGCGTGCCTTGCCAATTGACGGCGCCGAAGTAGGGTGCGAAGGGCGCAAAGGCAATGCCGAACATGTGAGGGCATATTCGGGGGATGCATACTTCTGCGCATGGCAGCGATGCCGACACGCTGGGCGATCATGATTGCGGAATGGCGAGGTAGACGAAGGAAGACGAGTTCTTCAAATTCGATCGGTCGGTGAAGTCGTCAATCTGGCAGAACCCCGGTGCGCGTTGTCGTCGTGGTGCTGTTCGTTTCGGGTTGGAGAAAACCGCTGATGATGAGCTGGGCCACGGGCTGGGTCGGATCCTCGGTTCAAGCTGCGCCAATCAAGCAGCATCAATTCACAAGCTGGCCCACACGTGACTTTGGCTCTCACGTGCAGCGACCAAAGCTAGGCCAGGCCCACTCTGGCAAGCTACCCAAGACGAGAGCTTCGTTTTTTTTGCTCTCCTCTCTCTCCTTCTTTTTTCTTCTTCAGATAGAAACGAACTCCCGCCGCGAGCGATTCTCGATCCATCAGGCGAAAAGCGACGTGTCGGCAGGGTCTTTGGACTCGTTGGGCTGTTCGGAGAAGAAAAAAAGGTCCTTTCGTTAATCTCGGCATTCGGTTTCTTTCCCGTCTGCGTGCCGTTTCATTCTGAGATCTACATTTCCTTCTTGCACACGATGCTTCTGTAGACCGTGCTACTTGTATGATGTGTATGGCCTGCAAGCCTACCTTGGTCACTGTATTTATTGCGATACACAGGTTGGCCGTAAACAAGCTAGACCATACCTCTCGAGGACCGCTGCAGTGAGCCCGACTGGCGCAGTGTACTTGATATGCATCCGAGTGATATCGATTTTACCGAACCCTTTCTACAAGGACCACAAGTAGTACCCATGGCTTCAGTATTCATCAACAAGTTCTCCCTCAACCGTGGCGTGCGTGGCTGCACTTCTCGTCTCCTGATACTCCGCGACGCACGAGAACGCCGTGTTGACTTGGGTGGCAGTCCTCAGCACCACACCTCAGCCTGGAGCTTTACAAAAAAGCCCCTTCCCGGCACATGGCAGCAGACGGAACCTTACTCACGGTCACCTGCTGTAATGCGATTCAGCATCCGGCTTACGACTTCGCCTTTGATTGCCCGTAAATGGCTGATTGAGGAACTCAAGCGTGCAACCTACTTAGCGGTGTCGTAGCGGCTGTGGCCCCCCCCCTCTAGGGCTGTCTCACACTGCCCAGGCAAACAGTAATGTTGCTTTAATACCACCGATGAAGGGTGAAGAAAACTTCGCGTCTTTTGTTCTGTAGTTATGGAGTACTGTTACATTGATAATTTCATGTGCCGACCACGAAGTAAACCATTTTGCCTGTCTTGAAGTCTGGGCGCCTAGGTACCGCGAGTTATATCTGGGCAGCGACATGAGCTGGCATGCTCTGTCCAGGTAGCATGGTCTATTTTTGAACCATGCAGCAAATCAGCCTGCTGCGGCGGGCCGGAGCTGATACAATGTGGCGCCCAAGGAATAGGCCTTTCATGTGTTTGTGAAATTGGGCCGTAAGCAAGACTGATGCAGCGCGAACCAGGATTGGGTCGCACGCCGCGCAGCCTTGTGCTAGGTGATAGACCCAATAAGCCACCAGCTAAGAGGCAAGCCCGTTTCGCATCCGATGCCCCAGAGTGTACATCAAGAGCTGACTGATGTCCTTGCCTCTGCCGCGTGGGAGTGGGCGCGGCAACGGATCATCCCGCAGATGGAGCTCTAATATACATATATATCTATCTCCCGAAAACCCTGGAGCCACACAGACCTCTCTGTCCTCTGTTTTGTCTTGTACCGAGATTGTTGGTGACTTAGACGCATAGCTAATAACGTCTTTGTGCTGCACGCTACTAATCATGGACGGAAGAACGCCCCAACGCGAAGTGGACTTGTTCTGGAAGAGCTTCCATACCAAAGCTCCTGGAAAAGGTAAGAAAAGAACAAGGCGCGCTGCAGAACTTGCCGACAGATGAACTGACTTGGGAGAAAGCGACCACTGTTATCCCAGACAAGAAGCGAACCACCAGCAAAAAGGCAGCCAAGGCAACGCCGCCACCCTCCACGCAGCGCGCAGACGCTTCCTACGAGTCCGCCGCCGCAACCTGCCGGGCCAAGGTGGCCAAAATTGTGCAGGACTGCCGTCGCGTGAACCGCAAGTATCGCGATCCGCACTTCAACATTGAGTTTGACCTCAGGCTCAACCAGCGCGAATGCCTCGAGTCACTGTCCAACGTGGTGCCGGACCCTGAGACGGGCGCGCGGCCGGCAGCCCCCGGCGCCGATTTACTGCCTCGCAGCGCCAAGCGAATCCCGGAGATTTTCACCAAGCCGCAGTTTTACATCAATGGTCCGACGGCCAACGACGTCAAGCAAGGCAACGATGGGGACTGCTGGCTGATGGCGGCGCTGTGCGCGCTGAGCTTCAAGCCGGGCCTGATTGAGAAGCTCTGCGTGGCGCACGACCAGGATGTGGGCGTCTACGGCTTTGTCTTTTACCGCGACGGGGAGTGGATTTCGGAAATTGTTGACGATTTTGTGAGTATCGAACAGTACAGTGATGGTTTCTTGATGCTAATGTGCTGTGCTAGCTGTATCTGACAAAGGCGGACTACGATGCCCAGCAGAATGACCGCATCATGTTTGACGAGCTGGACTATAGAAACCCGCAAGAGGCCTACACGCGCATCTTTCAGTCCAATAGCAACTCGCTCTACTTTGCGCAGTGTGAGCATCCACAGGAGACCTGGCTGCCGCTCTTGGAAAAATGCTATGCCAAGGCCCACGGCGACTATGCCGCCATCGAGGGCGGATTCGGCGGCGAAGGCGTCGAGGACCTCACCGGCGGTGTGGCTTCCGAGTTCTTTGTCACGGATATTCTTGACAAGGTGAGATGCTCTTCTTTCATATATCTGGCATTCTAATGATCTCTAACATGGCTCAGGAGCACTTTTGGAAGCAATTGCTGCAAGCAAACAAGGAATTTCTCTTTGGCTGTAGTACCGGTGTCTTTGGCGGCGGGTTCGGGAGCCGAAAGGGCATCATCGAAGGCCATGCCTACTCCATTCAGCGCGTCGTCGAAATTGAAAATCAACGTCTGATTCTGCTTCGGAACCCGTGGGGCAAGGTTGAGTGGAAGGGCGCGTGGGCGGACGGCTCCAAGGAATGGAGTCCCGAGTGGATGAAGAAACTCGGACACAAGTTTGGTGAGGATGGCGAGTTTTGGATCTGCTATGAAGATCTGCTCCGCCACTACCAGTGCTTCGAGCGCGTCCGCCTCTTCGGCCCTGAGTGGAACGTGTCCCAGATATGGACGACTCTCCATGTTCCCTGGGTCCAAGAGTATAACGAGACGTACTTTTCCTTTACCACGGCTCAGTCGGGACCAGTCGTCATTGTGGCCTCACAGCTCGACGAGCGCTATTTTTGTGGTCTCGAGGGTCAGTACATGTTCCAGCTGTCCTTTCGCGTGCACAGGGCCGGTGTCGCAGGCTACATTGTGCGCAGTGAGACAGCCCACCGCATGCGTCGCTCAGCCAACGTCGAGCTGGATCTCGAGGCCGGTTCGTACGAAGTATATGTCAAGATCAAGGCGTGGAGGAACGACTACGTGCTGCCCGTGCAGGCGACCATCCGCAAGTGGGCCAGGTCGAAGCGCGACAAGGTCAGCCGGATCGGCAAATCCTACGACCTGGCGCACAGTCGCGGCCAGATTGTCGAGTCCAAGGAAGAGAAGAAGGTGCGCGAGGCGTATGAGAAGCGCAGGATGCAAAAGAAACGTGCCACGGCCAAGCGCGACTTGCAGAAACAGTTCAAGGATGCATATTACCAGAAGAAGAAAGAGCATGCCAGAAGCCAGGCCCGCGCGGTAAAGAAGAAGGAGAAGACGAAAGCCAAGGCAGCAGAAAAGGTCAAGGCCAAGGAGGAGAGAAAGGCGGCGAAGGAGGCGGCAGCCAAGGAGCTCGCGGAGAAGAAGGCCAGAGCAGATGGAGTTGCTGCCAAGGGCGAGGCTTCCACGAATGGCGTCGAGACAGCTGAGACGAAGAACGAAGTCAAGAGCGCCGAAGTTGATGATAAAAGTGACAGCAAAGAAGTGGCCAAGAATGTGACCGAGGGAGACTCTATGGAAGGGTCGAAGAAGGAATCTCAAACAGAAGACAAGGAGGAACTCGAGCGACCTACAAAGGAAGCGTCCAAGGAGGAGTCAGAAAAAGAGCACGAGCAACCCAAGGCAGAAGTTAAGATAGAGTCCAAGGAAGAGGCCAAAGAAGAGGCCAAGGAAGAGGCCAAGGAAGAGGCCAAGGAAGAGGCCAAGGAGAAAACAGAGAAAGAGGAGCCGAAAGAGGAGTCTGAAGACTCTGAAGACCCTGAGTCGGATTCGGACAATGAGAGCTTGGCCTCCTTTACCGACTACTCCGATGGCGAGCTCGATCTTCAAATTGATGCCCTGGAGCGCAACGACCCCAGCATGTTTGACAGCTCCTCCGAAGAGGAGGACAGCGACGAGGAAAACGGGCTCTTCGCCAAGGACCCCTGGAACGCCGTCGCCGTCGTCGGTCTTCGCGTATACCACAAGACTACCGCTTCAGGCGATACGGTGACGCTGGGCGTGGTGCGTCCAAACCCGTACGTAGACACGAGTGCAAGCGACGAGGAGGGGATCGGTGGCGGTGGTGTCGAGGGCAAGGGCAACGGGAGCGTGCTGGATGTGGACGACTCGGCGATGGACGCAACGCTGGAGGGCAAGCTAAAGGAAAAGAAGGAGGTAATCATGGGGCTGAGAAAGACTCCGGCGTAGGAGAGCATGTTGGTCAGATATTAACTTGCACCCATGCGCATATAATATAGTGATTAGCATAGTCTTTTGTTTCTTCACGGGTTCTTCGTTTCTTTTATTGATGCTTTTTGCACTCGACTGTTCCAGAAAGTCACGCTTACATCTGGCTGTGCTTTTAAGATTTGCAACGTTATGTTTGTTAAAAAAGAGGTTGGCATTTTGACAAATGTATTTCCTGAACAATTGCGGAAAAATGCCACGTAGTATATACAAGCCCATTCTATACTGTATCAAACAACTGTGCTCATGCATCGTCACGCCAAAACGCCGATAATAACTTGCCAGAAAGTCGGCTTTAGAACCTTTTCATTTTCCTTGGCAACCGCATGCCTCATCTAGTCATCATATCCGCCCTTGGTGCCGAGAACACCCTCGCCACCGCTGGTGCGGCGTCTCCTGCCAATCACCTCGACGAACCACTCTGACAGCGTGTATCCCCAATGACCGGCGACGAGGACGCCGCTGACGACGTTGATGAGCTTGATGAGGAAGACGATGAAGCTGTCACGAGACTCGTGGACGGCGAGCAGGATGGGCTCAATGTCGTACTTGACAAAAATGCCGGGGATGGCGGCGTGCTCGTCAATCTCCTTGCTCTGCTCCGTGACGGCGTACTGATTCGTCTGGATGGTGCTGCTGCCAACGCTGTAGACGGTGGGGACGACGGAGAGGTAGTACTGGAACTTGTGAAAGTTGGCGCTGGCGACATTGACAGTGCGGTCGAGGGGGTTGACGAGGGACGGGTAAAAGGCGCCGTAGGAGAGCTCGGAGATGACGTGCGAAAAGTTGAACTCTGCGAAAGTGGTCAGCTACGGCTCGGATTAGAGACGAGGATACAACGTACGTTTGTGGTCCAGATGCTGGCCATACTCCATGTAGCCATGACCGCGGGCGGTAATGTGGAAATCACCCTGGACCTTGTTGAGGTCCAGGGAGCCATAGATGCGGCAGCTGTCGGCGGTGCCCCAGAAACGCGGCGTCTTGCTCCATTTGGCGCGCTTCTTGCCGAGGGCGACAATGTCATGGACGTGCTCCTCGCCGAAGCCCTCTTCGTTGTTAGCAAGGCTCGTCCAGCCCTCGCCCGTGTTAACGCGGCCGTGGGCGTCGTGGCCAAGCTTGTGGACACCGGCCTTGTCCACCCACTGGGACCAGGTGGTCGGGTCGCGGTGCAGCTTGGCCGAGGCGAGGATGCGGTCGCCTGAGGCGTCCTGGACATTGATGTGAAGGTCGGCGCAGAGCATGTTGACTACGACGTCGAGGTTGATTTGCATGTCGTGGGAGATGCCCTTTTCGACGGCAAAGTTGTGCGTCTCCTGGCCGCGCCACCAGCGAGCGACCTCGGAGCCCATGAGGACAAGAGATATGAAGATCATGGCGACGGTCCATTTGCCGCCGCCAGCGGTGCGGGTAACGTATTCGGGTTTGGATTTGGCTGTGCGCGCGCGCAATCCCATGTTAGCAAACGATGTGTGTGGTCTGTAATTGGGTGATGGTCGTACGAAAGGCGTCAAAGGCGCTGACGACGCTGCCCTTGGCAGCGAAATTGTCCTCATCGAGGCTATGCTTTTCGAATCCGTTCATGACTGCGGATAGCTGCGCTGCCGGCCAGAGAATACGTTGTCTGGAGGGGAGACGACTTCGATGGGATCTAGCGAGGTGGAGGAGGATGCGACACGGAGTAGGCTACCTCATAACCAATGCGCAGGTAGTCGTCCGGCCCTGAAATAATTGTGAGGATGCCGGTCGGGTATATGTGTCGTAGCCAATTGAATGGCTGGCCTGGTGAAGCTGGATTGATGCGCGAGCGCAGTGGTGGAATGAGGCTCCAACTCAAGATGCCAGATCGGCCGTGGCTCAGTTGCTGTGGTAGAGGACACCTTGACACGCAGCGGCACTGGGCCGGGGTCGGTCCCTGACTGGTAACCAATCTGGGCCAAGCAACACGATGGCGTGCGTGAGTATCTTCTAGTGCAATTACTATGTGGCAGTACCTAGATGAGCGGGTCCCTCACTATCGTGAACCAGATGCGAGACATGGCTTTCAGAATTATTCACGAGTTTCCCAGAATCCTGTTGCATCAAGTTGTGCTCAATATAGATACAATATCACATTGAGAAGGCTGTGAAAATTTTCTCGCGCCGGAGAAAAAATCGCGCCAAGCTGGGCTGATGTCTTGAGCTGCCTGCATGCTGTGGCTGAGAGGCGTCCAGCACAGTCAGCAGCTGAATATCAGTAGCAGCAGCGGCAGCGCTGTGAAACTGCTTGCCCGGGCACGAAAGTACCTCTCCGTGGTAGCCTCGCTGTGACTGGTGTCAGTGGCGTGACACCTCCATGCACGACGCTCGGCATCTGTAAATGGCTGCCTCGGCGACATTTTCGTGTTAAGATACATGAACTGAGTTCTATCTCGAAATTTCTTCCAAGAAAAATTGCCTGTGAAATGCAAGCACTGGGTCTACATGGAGGCGTCCGCAACTAACGGTTCCATGGTTAGCGGTACGTACCTATTGGGTAGCTCCGACGTCATACACGTCGCCTCGCAGTCGCCGCGCGCCTCGCTCAGCTGGCTTCCGCATCAGCAGTTGTGGTATGCATGGATTCCAAGTATGCGTACTTTCTCGTCTTTTTGGTGTCGTCTAAGAAAATATACGAATCAACCGCTGTTGTAGATTCTGGTGCTCGTACTTGCAAGACCGGCCTGACGGGAGAGGATGCCGCTTCGGCCCGCCCGCCCAAGGAAAGAAGAGGGGCAACAAAGGCAACCTGAACTTTGAAGACAAAGACAAAGGCATTTGCACCGCCATGGCACTAAAACTGCCCGGGTGCCCACGTAACTACCTACAGCATGACGCACAGCAAGAAGCAGCCCTACACCATGAACACCCACCCACCGGCCTCGTGATCGACATCTCAGTCTTAGTGGTCGCGACGCCCTCAATGGTCTGAATGACTTGGCCCCGCGCCCGATGAAAACTGCCTAGCTGCTAGCCTCAGCGACACCACGCCGCCGGAAACCTTCGCATGCCTCAGCCCGGTCGCCCCGTGGATAAAACCGCTCGTCATGCTCAGCTACCTGTAGTGCGATCCGACCTGGCCATGGGCTGGCTTTCCAAGCCATCCACTACCGTCCAGCAGCCTCCATCAGCATCTATCCACGCGCCGGCTGCTCACCTGCTTTCTGTTGTAGCAAATAGGAGCCCCGCGTCCAAGCCTGGCGTGTCCACCCACCCAACCCGCCGCTCCCCTCCTCTCCAGCCACTCTTATTATCCCACTTGGCCTCGCACCTATTTATTTCTCGGCTTCTTTTTCATTTCGTCATTCTCGTCGCATAGACTTTGCTTTGATACCCGGACCTTATCACACTCAACACCCCGCCCTTACCGACTCTGCATCGCCCACCACCACAGCCATGGGCGACACTTATAGGTCGACCCGACTCTACCGTGAGGACGACGATGACGACCGCGGCGGCGCCGTGCGCAGCAGCACCACTGTTACGCGCTACAAGGTTGGCTCCAGAAACGGCGACCGTTTGGACCGCATCGAAGTCGAAGACGACACGCGCTCTCGCTTCTCTTCTGGTGGCCGCCGAGTGTCCAACGACCTTTTGGACCGTCCCCGATCAAATTTTGACCCCGCCGAGCGCACCCGCACCGTCATGGAACCCGACCGCGAATGGGACCGGCGCTCCCGACAGGACGATGTCCGTGTCGAGAGGCGAGTGGACGAGTCATTTGAGGACTCCCGAGGTCACGACGTTGAGCGCTACCGCAAGGAGACGGAGTATTTCGCGCCCGCCGAACCAACGCCACCTCCTGTGATTATTCGTCAACAGGCCCCTGAGCCGCAAAAGATTATCGTTCAAGAGGCTCCTTCACCACAGCCCTACTTTTACAACCGCCAAGAGCGCCCCGAAGCCGGCCCCATGGTGGTCAGAGAGCGTGACGTTGATCGGGAGATCGTCCGCCGTGGTCCTTATGAAGATGACTACTACTACCGACATGAGCGTCGTGAGTTCGGACCCGGCCCGGTTGGACCATACCGTGGCGACCCTCGAGACCCGTATTACCGCAGAGATCCCTACGCCCGTGATCGTGACTGGGGCATGGCCAGATATGACGGCCGACGTCGGGAAGAGTACTACAGTGAGGACGAAGACTATTACGTCTCCAATGGTCGCCGTCGTAGATCTCGCTCTCGCCGTCACCGAAGCCGAAGCCGCTCCCGCAGTCGCAGCAAGAGTTCTGACCATCACAAACTTCATCTCGCCGAGGGTGCTCTTGCCGGTGCTGGTGTAACTGCGCTGCTGCAGAGCAAACGCGATGGCCATGGCGACCTTCCCGAGAACCGTGGCCGCAAGGTCCTTGCAGGTGCCGCTCTTGGTGCTCTCGGCACTGAGGCGCTCAAGAGGGCTCACAGCGCCTACGAAGACCGCTGGGGTGATCGCGACGAGTCCCCCAACCACCACTCCAGAATCAAGACCGGGTTTGGCATCGCTGCTGTTGCCCTGGCTGCTGCTGGTGCCGCCAAGTACTTCCAGACCAATAAGGTTGAGAAAGAGGAAGCTCACCGTGGTCGCAGTCGCACTCGTGGCTACACGTCCGATGGATACCACGACTCACGTTCCCGTTCGCGATCAAGTCGTGCCCCCAGCCGCCGCAGAAGTATGTCTAGAATCGCCAAGGCCGCTTTGGGCACTGCGGCCACAGCCGGGGTTCTGCGCCACCTGCACAACAGATCCAAGTCTCGTGGCGGCGACGGTCGCTCCCGGAGCAAGTCTCGTCTGAGAACTGGTGCCAAGATTGCTGGCGCTGCCGCGGCCGCTGGCGTCGCCGGCAAATTGTACAAGAATCACCAAGAAAAGAAGGAACGCTCACGTTCTCGCGCACGGAGCGACACTGATGACGATCGCTACTATGGCCGGCGGGACAGAAGTCGCAGCCGCAGCAGGTCGATGGCCCGTTCCCTACATTCCGATGCTGGGGCTGATAGAGAGCTAGGCTTAGTTGAGTACGGCAACGGGGAGCTGCCCCCTCCTCCTGATCGACGAGGATACGATTCCGACGACGATCGGCGAAGCAGGAGACGTCGAAGTAGGCGACGCGACCGTGACTCCTCCTCTGGTTCCGATGGCGGACGCCAGAGAAGCCGAAGCCGAAGCCGCCTTCGAAATGTGGCTGCCGCCGGCGCAGCGGCTTTCGGCATCAAGGAGTATAAGGATAAGAAGGACCGCGAAAAGCGCGAACGAAAGTCACGAGAGCGACAACCGTCGCGAGATGGTAAGATACATTCATTCTACTGACTGCGGCGCACATGGCTAATTTTGTTCAGTATACGATGACGGCTATGACCGCCGCGACCGCCGTGATGACAGGCCCTCATCACCACCGCATGCCTCTGGAGGTGCCTATTATCCTCCCTATCCGACCACGCCCGGCACTGCAGGTCCCAGTGATTATCACCCTTATGGTAATCCAGCTGCTGCCCAATCGCACGAATATCAGCCCTACGTACCGCAAGACTATATGGGCTACGCACCTCCGCCACCACCCGGCCCGCCCCCAGCACCCGTTCCTGGGCCGATGAGCGGATATCCACCGGAGCCGCCCGGACCCCCGGGACCTCCGGGCCCGCCTCCAAGTGGTCCTTCCGGCCCAACTGCTGGGCCGAGCAGGCCTCCCGAGCATGTGAGTTACCATACCCAAGATGCAGATATTGCAGAGCCTTCACAGGGTGCGTTGGCTATAGCCGATCGTATCAACGCGGAGGAGGACTCTTGTACTGACTAGTCTGGCAGCCGTTGTAAATGTCCCACCCAACGACGTTGGTCCGAAGAAACCACCAGCGGTGACGAAATCGGTGTCTTTTATTCCAATGTCGCCCAAGAGCTCGCATACCATGGAAATGCATCGACGACAACAAGACCAAACCGTCGCTGGAAGCATCTCATCGCAAGAGGACTACGGTACCGCAAGTGACCTTGATGGGCGTGTTGCTCATCACCGCCGCTCCTCAGACACCACGCATGATCGTCCGCGTGGTCGCGGTAGCCATGACTCTGGCTCTGAGGAAGAAGTAGAAGATTTACCCGACCGGTTCGATTCTCACGGTCAATCAATAGATGGACGCTCTGCCAGTCATCATCGATGGACGAGCCGATCTGGCGCTTTTCGGCGTGAGCCGCAACGAGCAGACGACTGGGACGTACGGGGAGCATGGCATGTAGGTGGCACCGATAGTGAGGCTGTCGAACGCCTAGCGCACGGCGTAACGAACGCTCTTGACGGCCGCGGAAGCTGGATGCAGGTCATTGGAGAGGTGCTTGCTGGTGGAGCGCTCGGTGCCAATCCGAACGCTCAAGAACCGCAGCCAAGGTTGGAAGATGGGCGGGATGGAAGCCGGGACGAGGAAAGAAGGAGACGAAGGCGAAGAGAATGATTTGCAGAATATGTTTCACGAGTAACGATTTACGATGGATTGCTTAATACTTGCTTGTCGCTTCGCGGCTGCTGCTTTTGTCCTTTACAAATTGATGTCTTTTTTGTTAAGGTTTTGCTCGTCTTGCGAAATTGGCCAGTTATAACGAGATGTTAATGATTTATAGACAAGATGTCGTCTGCGCAAATTTTCGATTTGTCAGTAACATTGTGCAGCAGAATCTCCGCGTAGCTGGAATCGGTCGTGACTAATTACATTGAGCGCGATGACTCAAGCGCCTTGCACCAATCCAACGCTGGATTGAGATTGTCGTCAAGTGGCAAAATCCGCGCTCGTCTTAGTACTGCGAAGCGCCTGAAAGGACCGACAAACATGGCGCTCGCTGTTCACATAGTTCTAGGATCGGCAGGGTGTGGGTGTCAAACTCTTGCACAAAGCTGCATTGATGATTCCGACAGCGCATCTCGGAAACATACACTTGAAGTATTCTCTGACTAACAGCCGGCTCTGCCTTCGTGAAGAGTGCGTCGCGGCACCCCGGCAAAGATGGGTGGCTGAGCTGTGATGTCATGTGCTCGCGCACTCTGACGTGCGAGTCTCACTCACTGTCAAGCAGCGTGGCAGCCAACTGGCCAACTCATTGTCGCACTGATCAAAATGAGCTCTACACAGTGGCTCTTGTAAGCGTTCGTTATATTACTTATCAAGGGTTTCTGTCGCTTTTAAGTTTCCTGCGCAGCGATCTCAGCGTAATGTGCCATCTAAGACGCGAGCGGCTACGCCACTGACACGATTTGCTCTCTTATAGAATACCGCTATGATTTATAAATTTGCACGAGGAATATGGAAGCGACAGCCATTAAATCATCTTGAGATGTTTAGCTTCCGGATTGTCACTACTTATGCACAGGCGCCCCCTACCCGTCCAGGCCACCATTGAAATGCAGACCCGTGGTGGAAGCACTGTCATCTGTCTACATCGAGCCTATGTGTCTAGAAGCCGGTATTACAAGTGTCTTTAGTCTCTTGGGAGAGGTGAAAGACTCGAATATCATGACGTCACTGGCGTGAATTGTCTTTTTGTTGGCGACACTTCCGCGTGCAATCGAGAGGCGACACTGGCTTGCACCTAGACATTCTTAAAAGATCGGCTGCGACCAAAAACTGCCACGTTTCTGTTTTACGTTAAGCACACCGACTTTGATCGATGTAATCCTTTTCATGAGCTTGCCATTAGACCTCTCCTGCACGACGAGTCCTGAAACGGCCTTCCACTCGGCCCCTGCTGAGCTATCAAGGCCGGAAAGTATTGCATCACATGAACATGGTGCGCAGACTGCAAGCCATGGTTTGACTGCAAGTCATGCCTTGGCGCAAGTGAGGGCCGATAAACTGGGCGATACACCAGACGGCACTGGAGAACACACCTGCGATGGCAATGCGATAGATGCAGACGCAGCTTTCCAGCCTCACATCTTGGGCATGTCAAAGGATGATGCTTGGGTCGCGATACGTCGATTTAACTTGCTGGTCTTCCGGATCAAGGCATCCAAGAACTGGCCTCTGACCGATTTCGACATGGGTTCAAGTGAACAAGCGGAGGCCTCACCGGAGCAGCTTCAAGCACAGCTTGCGCGCCTCTACATGACGTTTATCATCGGGCTCTTTGCCGTATACAAGCACATAGTTCGGCTGCGCTCTTTGAGGGAGCCACAGCGAACGTCAAAGTTCCTATCAGTGTACCTTGCTGCATGGCTTATGAATCTACTCGCGCCTACTCTGTTCCTATTCATCATGCTGATGGTCATCTCCCCTGCTTCTAGGCCCTTGTGCTTCCCACAAATACCACCCTCCATCGTCGATGCCAAAACCGGTGGAGTGCAACAAGCCCCTGCAGGTGTCATGGCCTCGGAGACGAGCGTAACGGGGGCTCCAGAAACCCACAAGGGTGAAGCCGTCGAGCAAGAAGCACACAGTTTCATCACGAGCTTTTCCAAGGTACGTGTAGCTACTGACTTCCTCTGCAGGGAAACACCGGGCGCTGACGGCTCCTCTTGCAGTTTATCATGAGTATAACATCAGACAAGGATCAAGACAAAAGCGCACCAGAAGACGACCCTTCGCCGGGTATTGCCAAACTATCCGGCAAGGTTGCGAATGCAAAAAGCAGGACTGACAAGGATGGACAAGAGCCGAATAATGATCAGACGGAGAAGTCGATGAAGCATGCGATCGAGGGTTTCAACCCACAGCCGCTTCTGAACGCACTATTTGCGTTTATCGATACTTGGGAACGTATCGGAAACGTGCTTGAACCTGTGCCGTTCTTTCCAGGTGACCACCCAAAGCAGCTCTTAGTCGCCTGTATTGCAGTTCCGACCCTGCTCACTTTTTATTTTTCCCGGGACGTCATGATGAAAAGCGTGGAACTGCTGCTAGGCTTTCTTTTTTTTTGGCCAGCCGATTATTCGACGACGCTGCGACCTACTTGACCGAAAAGTCCCCGGCTGGCGCGACTATTGCAAGCTTCGGAACACGGTGCTGAAGGGAGTGCCAACCAACGCCCAGGTTGCCATCACTATGCTCCGCGTAGGTGAGCGAATCAGCTCGCCACTCCCTCCTCCTCCCATCGGGCAGGGCTCCCCAGCGATGGAAGCCACATCGAAGGCTGATAGTGTACCCGAGCTAGGTCCGCAACTATTGAAGGTTTTCTACTCATAGTTTGACGACTAATTCTCATTCAGATACCATCGACAAGCAGTCTCAAGAAGGTGTCGAATCAGACCCTGACGATGGGGTTCAAAGTGGCGACGATGAACACAGATCCAAGAATATAGAGCGTGTCATGGGATTTTTCAAGCACAGCTCCAAGCGTGCCGTCAAATTATTCCACAAAATAGACAAGATGAGGGCGAGTCATGGGAGCACGCGGGCGCAGGTGCGGCTTGATCTTGGGCAGACCACGCGGGAGGTGCCCGACGCTGGACCGTACAGGTTCCCGGCGCGATACAACGGTGCGTCAGGATACTTGCATCTAGCCACGGCCGCAGCGACCCCTTCTGTAGCCTGGCAAAGTCATGACGAAAATCTGGAGACGGCGTGGGCCGTCATGATCAATGACATTGTGGACATTTCCAAGGTGGATGGGATGAGTTTCAAAACGAAGCACTTTGTGCAGTGGGCGCTGGAGAAGGAATCCGTCATGGGTCTGAAGCTGACAATGTCGACCGGTGAATGTTACCATCTCGATCCGGTTGTCAAGCGCGACGAGGTGTTTAACCGCTTGATTGCAATGGGTGATCAGATATGGGAGGTGTGTTAGCGCGACGACTATCATTGCACCGTAGCCTGCCTACCAGGAGACCACGCATATGAGTAGTAAAAGCTTCTCTTAAGTTAACAGCCGCAATTGAGTTGACAAAAAAAATCAAAAGTTCAGAAGTAACATATATTCCATTCAGGCGGTTTGGCGTACACATGATGTATACGCCCTTTTTTGCAGTTGTGTCTTTGTCTCTCCCCCGCTTTCACTTCGTACTCAGGAAGGTTAGGGTTGCGCTACAGAGCACACTAGACTCAGATGACTAGCATAAAGTCAGACCATACTCTGAAAGTACATGGCTAACAGCGTTGAAGATGTATAGATGTCAGAATAAGAGCAAAGGGTTCAAAGTGAGAAACGTTTGAATTGAAGATTATAAATAATGTAATGTAAAGGTAAAGGAAAATAATAATAGTAGAATAAGTATTCAGTTGCAAGCGATGCCAATGCCTAGCGCTCTTATGTTCAAGAAGAAGGAACGGCCTTGAGAGCGTCGTTCAGAGTGCCAGAGAGGTTGTTCGTCTGCTGGGTGGTGTAGCACTTGCGGGACGGAATGAGACCAATGATGGCGTTGGCAATGCCGTCAACGACACCCTCGAGGGCTCGGAGAGCGGCTGCGACAGGGGCACCAGCAAGAGGGACCTGGGAAATGACACCAGCCTTGCCAATGATGATGTTGAGAAGTGCTTGGTGGACTTCGACAAACTTGGTCAGGGCGATGGAGACGCCGTCAGCAGCGCAGCCGGGGTCCAGAGGAGGCATGGTAGCCAGCTTGGCAATATCAGCGGTGATCTCAGTAACGATCTGAGTGAAGCCGGCGGCAACCTGGGCAAAGGCAGCGGGGTTGGTGATCGACAGGCCGTTGGCGGGTCCTTGAAGGTTCATGGAGAGGTCGGTGATCTTGTTGATGGCATCAATGACAGCCTGGCCAGCGTCTCCGATGGCGCTAGCGGAGCAGGTGTCGGGCTTGTTGCAAGAGTCGACTGTGCCCTGAGTCATGGTGAGGGTACCGTTGAGAGCCATGATCTCGTCCATGGCGCACTGCTTCTGGGTAGGGATGAGGTTGATGATGGCAAAAGCAATGGAGTCAACGGCGCCTTCGAGAGTCTGGAGGGCGGCGGCGACGGCAATACCAGCGACAGGGATGCTTTCGAGGACGGAGCCCTTGCCGAAAACAATCTTGAGAAGGGCCTGGTGGATGTTGACGAACTTGGTCAGCGCAACGTTGACGGCAGTAGCGTCACACTCGACATCGAGAGGCTGCAGAGAGGTGATGGCACCGAGAGAGCCGGTGATGGTAGTCACAATGTTGGCGAATCCCATGGCGACCTGCGTACCGGCGGCGATACCAGCCGGGCCAGTACCGATGTTCTTGGCAGGATCCTGGAGAGCCATGGAGAGATCAGAGATCTTGTCGATGGCGTCGACGACAGACTGCGCGCCCTCGGCGATGGTGGCAGCGGCACACGTTGCCGTGGGGCAAGTGCTACCAACGGGGGTAGTCTGGCTGGTGGGAGAGGGGGTGGTCTCAGTGCCACTGGGCATGGTGGAGCCAGGAGGCATGGTAGAGCCAGGAGGCATGGTAGAGCCAGGAGGCATGGTAGAGCCGGGGGGCATGGTAGAACCGGGAGGCATGGTAGAGCCAGGAGGCATGGTAGAACCAGGAGGCATAGAGTCAGTGGGAGCAGGGGTAGACGAGCCACCGGGCATAGTCTCGCCGGGCATAGTAGATGAACCAGGCGCGGGAGTGGTAGATGGCTCGCCACCGTTGCCGCCGCTGGTGCCGCTGGGTCCAGGAGGTCCAGGAGGTCCAGGAGGTCCGGGGGGTCCAGAAGGACCAGGCTCACCAGGTTGTCCATCGCCACCGTTGTTTCCGGGCTGGCCAGGCGTGCCATCGCCGCCATTGTTTCCAGGCTGGCCGGGCGTACCATCGCCGCCGTTGCCGCCGTTGTTTCCAGGCTGACCATCACCGCCGTTGCCGCCGTTTCCACCGTTTCCGGGCTGGCCATTACCACCGTTGCCGCCGTTGCCACCGTTTCCGGGCTGGCCATCACCACCGTCACCGCCATTGCCACCGTTGCCGGGCTGGCCGTTTCCACCATTGCCGCCGTTGCCACCGTTTCCGGGCTGGCCATGA